>CM035232.1:51363298-51588329 GCA_020226215.1 Sindora glabra | reverse complement strand
CAAAGACGAAATTATTAATTAAGAAGCATAGGAATGAAAAGTCCAAATTAAAATTTTTTATAAGTGTAGACGTGGTAAATTTAAATTTATAGACTGCACAAGTTACATAAAAAAAGAAAAAATAAATAAATAACTGTTTAGTTGAGAAGAAAGATGAATTAATAGAAGGAAACTTTTATGGCGGATTACCAAATCTAATCATTGATTTATTATTGACTTAAAAAAATAAAATTAATACACAGTAAAATTTAATAATATATCAATACACCATTATATTAATAATATATTATAATATCTCTCTTAATCAAAATCTTCTGTAACCATTAAAATAATATCAAGGAAGGGTTTCATTCTTTCAAAGCATTCGGCAAAATGTTATACCTACAATTTTGATCTTCAAAAGTGAAGCCTCTTGGCCAGAATCAATAATCAAGACGTAAGAAATCATTCCAATATATAGCTAACATTTTAATAATATAGTGATATCTAATATTATTTGAAATGTTTAATTATTGTTAAAATTTTGAAATTTAAATTCAAAACTTTACATATATATTTAGTGAAATATGATTTTTACTGTTAGAAAAAAAAGAGTCATTGTGACCTGTAGAGCAATGTGGAGGCAAGAATTGACGTTGCTTTGTGTTTACATTAACACTGCCTAATTCACCGTTAATATGAGCATATTTTTCTATATGTGGACAGTGCATAAATTAACAAATGACTTGGTTATAGCTAGCGGGAGTTGGCTATTGTTTTTCGTTTTCTTGAGGTCCACACGCTTAAGACTCTTTGAGTGTACAAAATTGCAAATTAGTAGGCAAGAAAATTAATACATATTACAAAGATCCAACTACTTCCACCGCAAAGTTGAAATCTAAAAATTTCTAAGTTGTGGAAAACTTGATCACTAAAGATAAGCTAGCCAGATCCCCCAAATTTAATTTAATAATAATAAAATTTGGAACTCTATATCCATATTAGTCTGTTACAGAAAAGAATATTATATCTATAATTGATAGTTCTATATTCCTCGAGACTTGAAAGGTCATGATCCATGATGGCAACTTAAGACTTTGATCTCCGAATGCTTATTTCTTGCTTGACCCACTCAACTTGCACATTTTCAAATGCTAGATAATAGCAAAAACTGAGGTCTTTGGAAGAATAAATACTTTTTAGTAATATCTTTCTTGTTCTGTATAATTTACTACAAAAATTCCTGCTAAATCTGCATTTATATTCTTGTAATTCACCCACTCTCCCACGCAAAGTAGAGGAAACCCATAATTGAGTCTCATATGTTTTGTATAGAAGAATGAATGCATGGGGTGCTTTTTAATCACCCCAAATTTGGAGAAATTTTTTTAAAAAATTCTTCTTATATTTCTTTTATTTTTATTAAAAATTTATATATATAATTCTTTCAAAAATTAAAATTTTTTATATAAATCCTTCATAAGTTTTAATTCAGTCCCTTCAATGATTTTATTCTATTTTCGTCCAAATTATGAGAATACAAGGATCAATTTAGTGTATTTACACTAAAAAATATTAATATTCAGATCTCTGAACACATAATTAAAGAAAGATATATGAAGAACTACAAAAATGATTATCACATATTTTAAATTGAGAGAAAAAATTTAAATTCAATTTGATCATTTGGACAAAAAAACGTTCAACTACTACTTCATATATTAAAAATGTTTGGATCACGATCAAGGACTTAAAGCACTCCTGAAAACTCCATTTTATTAGGGATAGGTTTTAAAATTATTAAAATTCACCCCGTACGAAAGATAACATTTCTGAAAGTGTTTTTTAAAGAACAATTCTACCATTTTCCCATACTAATATGAGTTGATCTTAAAACCGTTAAGAAATATCCAGGAATAATTAATTTCTTGCTCGCTCTTCACCAATAGTCCCACTGTGGCCTCCTTGTTAGGAGCGGAAGCTCTTATAGTGCACATACAACATGCAGTTACGGAGGCTCGCAAGGCAACGGGGCTATCACACATCCAAGAAATTTTTATTTATTTCAATTATATTATATATTTTAATTATAATTGATAAATAGAAAATAATTATGATTTTATAGATTTATATATAATAAAATTTTAAGTTTTAAATTTTATATCATTAGAAATTATTATATAAGTTAATAATTATTTTTATTTATTCATTATAATTAAATATTTCATTTTTAAGTATCATTTAAAATTAATATATAAGAATTAAAAAATAATAAATAATATTTACTTTAGAAGAAATAAGTTATAATTTTTAATATATATTTTCACTAAAAATTATTTAATAAGTAAAGTTATTCAATATTTATTTGAGTAGTAGGGATAGTATTTAAAAAATAATAAATATAAATTTAATTTTCTAAAATGATACATTAATAAAAAATAAAATTTTTCTTTAAAAATGATATTTAAAAAAAGTGAGGAAATTAATTATATTCCTCTCAACACTTTTGATGGATTTATGATATAAATTTGCTGAGTCGTGGCATTAGTGGTTAAGGGTTGCAAAAAGCATTGTCTCAGTGCTGGCAGCAACCCCAATAATTCTGTCTACTCCAAGCTTATCTGTCCTAAGCTCAGAGCCACTTGGCACGTTGCCAACACGTCCTGACAATAAGTAGTTTGATGTGGACCATGTGTATGTTGACGTTGGACTAGCTAGCGAGACATAACTGGAACTAGATTTTAGTTATTTTAATACCATAATAGTTTCAAAGAACGGTTACGCAAATTAGTTAGGTGAAGAAGATATCGATGAGTGTCATTTCAATTTTGGTGACTTGAATCAGGTTAATAAAAAGATTAGTACGCAGATGCAACGAAGCAAATATTATATTTTTAATCGAGTGAAAATGTTTATTTTTCGCTTTGTCCACCAAGGCTGCTGCATTTGTTGTCCATTGGGATGTGGTTTAAAGGTTTGGAGGAAATGCAAAAACAACAAACGGGCGATAAGAAAATTTACAATTCCGTTATGTCTAATCAGCATCGCCATATTTCCTTACGTAAGTTTATTTTCAGAGATGCGATCAAAGGAAGGACGAATTGGCACTTGCTGCGTCTTTAAGCATACCAAATTGAATATGACTTTCGGGCTTTTATGGTTGAAATTACGACTCGAGTCCGAGAAAGTTGGAGGGTGGGGAAGACATTAATTGATACTAAACTCACGCATTTCTTGCACTGACGGGGATCTTATTCACCCCTAAGGTTTTAAATTCCCATTTTGATTACGTTATAATTGATGAAATTTTAGTTATAGATCTTATGGATAAGTATAAAATAAAATGTAATCACTATAAAGCAAAATTATAAAAATTAATAAATTATAATTACCGCTAGCTAGACGGATTTATGACTGTAATATTATATAATGATATCCTGATAAATCCCAAGGTGAAAAATTATGTGCTGTGCCGGTCTAAAGTTGGGAAAAGTTAAAAAATTTATTCTACAATTTTGTTATTTTTTTTAATATTCATGCCTAACCCCCTAAAAGTTTAAAAAAATTTCTTTTAAATTTTTAATAAATTTTATTCTAACTTTTTAAATATTTTTCCTCTAGTTTTGCCCTTGCTCCCCAATCCCTTCAACTACCACGAAATAACTGGTTTCTTGCTTATGTGGCCGTTATCCAACTACTAAAACTCAGTAATTGCCTGTCAATCTATCCAGGTTATCCACGAAAAATGGAGCCCTCTTCATCACTTACTTTTGTTGCTTGAAATGGTTGCTTGTAACAATAGAATTGGTATGTAAAAGTCTTTTGGACAATTCTATCCCGATTCTATGACTACATAAAAGCACCAATTAAGCATGTACCCAACTTAAACCCAGATTCTCTTGAGTTTTCTTACCTACGATCACACCAAAGCTCCGTCTCATATATGAATAACTTATAAGTTAATTAATAATTAATAAATTAATTAGTAATTAATAAGTGAATTGATAACTATAACTAATAATTAATAATTTTTAATTGATAGTTTGATAATTAATAAATTAATTGAAGTATTTTATAAAATTAATTATTGAAATAGTTAAAATTATAAAATAATATAAAAAGATATATTAATAAAAATAAAAATATAATTAAAATAGCCCATATTTATTTAAAAATTATATTAAGGTAATTAAGAAATTTAAAATAAAATTATAATATTTGATATTTAATTAATTATATTTTATAAATTTATATATTTATTTACTTATATAATTTTATTTTATTATTTTTATAATAAAATTATAATTAAATAAATAAAATTAATTATATTTTATGATATTATTTATATATTTTCTTTATATATTTATAATTTAAAATTAAGATATGATTATGTTAAAATTAAATTAATTATATTTTTCCTAAAAAATATTTGAATTTATATTATAAAGGACCCATGTTGTAAATTAATAAAAAGAATAAGGATAAATTTAAAAAAAATTAAAAATAATAGTTTATAACTTATAAGTTATAAGATATTTTATGTAACTTATTAATTAAAACTTATTTTTTTAATAAGTTAGTACGATAAGTACTTTTACAAGCTAATTTATATTTATAACTTATTAACTTGATCAATAAATTATAAATTAATTTATTTATTGCACGACATGGAACCTAATTTTGACATGTGAGATTCTTTGACAAACCATTCTTCATATGTATTTATTGTGCAAATCTACCATATTGTCCCAACAAATAAAAAACTTACTATGCATGATATTATGTTTTGTGGATCATAATTTAAATTTTCCTTTACAATTTGTAAAAATTTAATTAAGAAATTGTTTAGTTTGCCTCAATAATTGAGAAGTTCTATTTTTCACGAAATAGGAAAAAAAGTAAGTTATTTGGTTGGCCACTATTGAGCAAATTGAAGGAAATATGATTTATTGGAAAGTTTTACTTCCAATAAAATATAGGAAATAACTTACTTACCTCCCCTTAAATAAGTTATATTTTTTGTATTATTTATGAATATAATGATAAAATTATCCTCGTTAAATTTGATTAATAACAACTAAAATTTATTAATTTATATTATAATAATATTAAAAATATAATAATTATTTTATTAATATTTTTTAGGATATTTAAATTAAACTAAATAAAATATATAAAATTATTTTTTAGTAAATATCACTTTTTATATATCAATTAAATAATTTTGAATACTTATTAAAAAAATTTATATAGGAAGTTATTTCCTTAAAAGTTTAATTTTTTTTGTAAGAAGTTATTTTTTGAACGATTCCTAAATAATTAATTGCACTTGTTCATTTTGAATACTTTTTAAAAAATTTATATAAGAAATTATTTTTTTAAAAGTTTAATTTTTTGCAAGAAGTTATTTTTTGTATGATTCCTAAATAATTAGCTATACTTGTTCATTTATTCCACCCATACAGATTTTCTTAACTGCACAAATTTATACACTTGAGTCCATTCACGACAATTTATTTTGTTACAGGTCTATCGCCGGTTAACCATACGGAAACTCGGAAAAGTTAGGCAAACTAGAAAAGATTTGCGGGGAAGATGATAAAAATGGATCCATATGGAAGAGTTTTACTGGCAGAGATAATTACTTTTTTTAATTGGAATTGTCCATCATAGTAAAACAAAATGGCAATGGAATAGAAGCGTCAGAAAAAACGGATTGTCAAACAATTAAACAGAAGAGCCCAAAAGGGCCCATCGCAATCCCCAAAACCTAACGGAGAAGTGGGAAACCATGGAAGGGGGAGCGAGCGCAGCCCCGTTATATTTTAACGAATTTCAATTTTCAACCATGACCTCACTTTTTCTCCGTGATGACGCTCCGTATTGCGGAGGTAGCCTCTTCGCCTCTCTCTATAAAGCCCCCCCAATTTGCTTAGGCATTTGGCTTCCAAGTGGGCAAAAACTCTCAGATTCCTACATAAGGAGCCAAAAGCAAAAGTTGAGAAAACTAATAACGGAGATATGGAGAGCAGTGAGACAAACATTTCATCTCCGACCAATTCATCGTCAAATCCACAACTTGTTGTGGTTAGCCCGTGTGCTGCCTGCAAGATTTTGCGGCGGCGATGTGCTGAAAAATGTGTTCTGGCTCCGTATTTCCCTCCGACCGAGCCCGCGAAGTTCACCATTGCCCACCGTGTCTTCGGCGCTAGCAACATCATCAAGTTTTTGCAGGTAACTACAATTCTATTTCTACTCACGAAAATGTGTGCGCTTCAATCTTCATAAATCTCATTTTCCTTCTTTGGATACCGATCATTGATCTTCTCTTGTGATGTTTTTTAAACTCATAAATCGTGATCTTCCGACAAAATGTGTGTGACAACGCATCAAAAACATACTATTAAATTATTTGTTATAATATTATGGAATTTAACCCTCCGTTATTTTCATTCATGTATATCACATTTGCAAGAAAATATGCATTTGAATAGACATTTTATTAGGCAATTTTTTAACTTATTATCAAAGATTTATACATTATCTTATATATCGTCATGTATAAGAAACTAATTATTAGGGTTTAAAAAAGATATATAGAGAGACAAAATTAGATGAAACAAGGGATCCAAAATAGGAAATCTTGATTGGACAGATCTAATAAGATTCCCCGTAGCAGCCGTTTCAGTAAACAGCAACCTCAACACAAAGAGACCGGAGTACTCTGTTCATGAGGACACAGACCGCAAGGCCAGTCTACAATGAATAAAAAATAACCGGATTTTTATTTTTATTTCATCTTAGACGGCGACCGCCACAACAGCCTAGCGAACCCACGGTGGAGACACAAACCAAAGTGCTTTGAGAAATTAAGAGTATGCTTTGTTCCGCGTGACAGGTCACGTGGAGATAAAATTTTCGACGCGTTTAAAGTTAGACCTTGCAACGTGTCAAATATAAGGGCATCTTCTTTTTTCTTTCACTGTACATGAATATACCTTGCTCGACCTACTTTTAACCAACATTGGCTATTTTCGGTTGCCTATTTTTGGGCCACTTCATAGCTGCACAGACCAGTTAGGTATAAAAAAATAGAATTTTATATTCCGTTATGTTTACTCTCCACTTTCTACCTAGATTAGTTTGATTTTTATAATCCATTAAAAATTTCACTCGCTTCTATAAAATAAAAGAATAGTATCTTGTTTATATATCTCAATTAAAAAATTATGATATTTAGTGGTATGATAATAAAAAATAATATATATTTTTTAAAATAAATAATGTATTCTATCATGTTTTTTATATTTAGTATTAAACAAATAAATTATTTTTTATCGATATTTTATTTTTTTATAAAAAATGTTTTAACAGTGTAGAAATATCACATCTAAATGAGCGTGGGTGAAGAATTATCGTGGACCAAGTCTTCTAATAAGCAAAGCGGCTGTCTTCTGTTTTTCTAAAAGAATCCAGTGAATAAAGTAAAATATTGAATATTTTATTACATGAAGGGGTTTTAATTTCAAGATTGAATAAATTTTCAGGAGCTTCCAGAATGTCAAAGAGCCGATGCAGTGAGCAGCATGGTATACGAGGCAAGTGCAAGAATAAGAGACCCGGTGTATGGGAGCGCAGGTGCTATTTGTCAGCTGCAGAAGCAAGTGAATGAGCTGCAAGCTGAATTGGCCAAGGCCCAAGCTGACCTTGTTACCATGCAACTCCAGCAAGCCAATCTCCTTGCTTTCCTTTGCATGGAAATGTCATCACAAAACCCTGGACAGCAGGAATCTCCACAACAGTCCATGGACAATTTCGTCATTTCAAGTCCTCCCCGTAGCGGCCCTGGTTATGAAAGCAACAATCTCAACTTTGAGGATAACAATGGCCTTCTAAACTCCATGTGGGAGCCTCTTTGGACATGATTTATGCCATACTTTTAAATTGCGGTTATGGTTATATTATAATAAATATAATTTATTATAGTGCAAAATTATAGCAACAATTTTAAAGAATTATGTGGTCTGTAAGTATCAATGTAAACTTTTAAAAAAATCAATGATATACTTAATTTTGGAGTGGAGTAAATTATCCTACTCCTAAATTTTTCTTATATTAAAAAGAAAATCGTAATAGCTTTAAATCGCAAAAATCTGGGCAAACCGCAATTTGAAATTATGTCTATGGTCATAATTATTAAATTATTTTGTTTTATCATATGTGTCCGTTTCAAAAATGTTCCAATGACATTCTCCCAAGTAGGATTTGAAGCAACATTATTAGTCTAGAGGTTAATCATGTAGTAGGTGAAGTCCCTGCTCTATGGGGGAAAAAACTTGTTGGCAAAGTATCCACAAAAATGGTTGGTGGGTCTTTTCCCCTTTGTAATCTGTGCAATATTGGAGAGAAGGAATATGGTTTCATTATAGTTAGAGTTTGTCAGTGCCATGATTTGTGTATCTTAATGCCCTTTTCGGTCACCTAATACTACAATCATTGAAAAAAATTGATGCTACGTGAATAGTAATCCCTCTTCGAACATGGAAGTAGCTTCTGATTAGGTTCATAAATCCATCGGGTTGATTGAAATATTTATGTATTCAAATTTGAATTTATTAAAAATATATAATTTTAAATTCAAATTGAATATTATTAATTTGAATAATTTGAATTTAAATTAAAATAAATTTACACCAACCTATTTAAATAATATGTTATTCAATTTTGATTTTTTCATCAAATTTGAAATATTCGAATTTGACTTTAAGCTTTTAATGAATATGAATTTAAATAAATTGACAACTTTATTTGAATAATTTATTATTTTACTTAAATTTAATTTTATGCAATCTTATTTTTCATAAATAAATAATCAAACACTAAATTTTTTATCTCATTTTATTTATCAATATAAATTTTATTTAACCATTAATTTATTAAAAAAATATTTACATGATAATCATATAATACTAACAATTTTAGTTATTTCAACTAATATACCATATTTCTTTATACAATCTTAATAAGTAATCATATAATTAAATTTTTTATATATTATATTATTTATGTATAGTATAAAAATAAAAAATATAATTTTTATTATTAAATTTATTTAAATTTATGAATAATTTAAATTAAATAATATAAAATTTAAAATTAATTTATTTAAATTTAATTCGTTTAAAATCAAATTTAAATCCAATTGTTTGCAGTGAATCATTTGCACCGCTATTCTTGACCATCTCTCCAGGCTTTGGATTCCTTACGGGTGTGCAAGGAGAAATTTCAATTTCCTTGGTAAGTGTCTTAAATCAATCAAATATTATAAAAAATTATAGTAGGATCAGTTGAAAAATTAATTATTTTTTAATTAATAAGGAGAGAATATTTTTATAATTTAAGATAAATAAATTGTATATCTAGTGACTAAGTAAAAAAATTCTTTTGTAGAAGATCTTTTTAATATCTATAGAATTTGAAGATTTTCCGCCAATGAATATGCGACACGTGGCAATGCGAGATCAAGATGGGAGACAGGGCAACAACCGAGCAATTAAAGGCCTCAACATGTCTTCTCATAATATGAAAAAGTCAAAGCATGCAAAGAGCAAGTACTGTTGAAACATTCCTAAAGTGATGGATGGAGATAACCGCTAATCATCAGCTAAGGCCAAAGGAAGCCCCTTTAGTTGAATTAACTCAACCAATGAGTGGTAATTAGTTGCAGTAACAGTATCTTATGCTTGATTTTGTTCCCATTGCCCTATTTCTCTTTTTGGTAAATCTATTCATTGTAATCTAAGCAAAAAATAGGTAAAATAATCTTAAAATGACATAACTGGGTAGTAATTACTGGACTTGATTAATTTATTTTTATGAGATATCCAACTTTCTTATAATGCTCTCAGTCCCTAATTAATATTTGATGTGACCATAAAAAATAAAGAAATACAAATTATACTTTTATTAATTGATATAAATATTTTGTTCAAATTACGCATGTCCAATTACTGCCAAATTACCCCTCCTCACCTCAAAGCGCTATCATCCATTCAGTCATTTTTTTAACCAAATTTGTTGGCTCAGATCTTACTAGTCGATTGAACGAATATTCAATCAAACAAACACGTTCAAACTACTCGAGCACATCTCATTTAAACGGTACTATAACATCTTTCTGGTAGTGAAATAATCACCCAAGATACGTGTCTAATCATCATTGGATGATTAGCTGAAATGATTAGTGTAAAATTTCGAGTGCTCCCTATGAGATCTACCTTTATTTTGTCTATCAATCAACCATAAATAGCAATCGAACCTCCCATTGTAAGATAAGAAAGAACCTTCAATTGTACACACCGGACCCTCATTAGGGATTAGCTATTTAGAAATTTTACCATTAATCATTAAAATAAACTTTGATTACATAATAATGACAAATAGTATCAAAGGACTAGTAATTGAGAGACTACTGGTATTGTAACACCGGCATTTTTCTTTGAATTCTTAAACTTAATGATGATATTTATAATAAACATAATTCCTCATCATGCGATAATGAGTAGTGTTATAAAAAAATTTCAATCCTTAAAAAATCGAAAATTCAATTATAAAATACTTAATATATTAAGAAGTAAGTTTTTCAACAGGATTATCCGGCGACAATACGACCAACAAACGCACGTGCTCCTGTAGAACTTAAGTCAAACGCCCTCCAGGTAATGATGGCATGCGTCTCCCTTAAACGCGTTTTAGGGGTGTAATGATTCAAATCATGTGCTGCCCACGTGATTTGATCCCAACCATCCAATGACACCCGTCGGCAGTCCCATCGATTTCTCTGTTTTCATTTTTCATTCCCTCTGTTTCTAATGACGGGTACGGTTAGTGATTGACGAAAAACTCTTCCATTCTTCCACCCAACATGCCATTCTTTTCTATGCGTGAAAAGCAAAACAATAGCCTTTTATTGACTCAAAGTATATGTTTGTGGAAGGAAATATTGACTCGGGTACGTACCTTTGCAAAGTGTACATGTTTTTTAGTAAACTGTCCATTTTAGTGGCGGTGAAGTGAGACAATAATAATCACAATCATCTTAAGAATTAAGATTTTTTTTGTGAGGGTATACTAATTTTTTTCCTTACACGTGTTATTGTTTGAGAAAAAAATCTCCCGCTTCCCACCTCCATTTTAATGATCGACAAGTGAGATAATTATTATAGTAGCTAGAATATTATATAAAAAATTTACTCTTAATAAGAGTTATTTTTAATATTTAAATATTAAATTCTATTTTGGTTCTCAAAGTATTCATGTATTAATTTCATTCATTAAATAAGATTTTTATTAAGTTATTTTTTGAAATTTTAAATTAAAGTAAAATTTTAATCTCTGTCAAAATCAAAATTTATATTAATTTAAAGGACTAAAATTTTATTTAAATTTAAAACTTTAAAGATCAAATTGATACAAATCTTATTTCAAAAATAAAATTGATATAAATCAAATACTTTAAAAATTAAAATTGGATTTTAGTCATAAATCAATGTGTATCAACAACTAAAATTTGTATAGTGCTAATATGCCTTTTATTAAAATAATGCATAATTATTTCATATACCATAGTCCATTTTCATTTTTAAAGCATTACTTTTGTAATAAGTTTTCATAATTTTTTATGAAAATATATAGATTTTGTAATATATATATATATATATATATATATATATATATATATATATATATATATATATATATATATATATATATATATTGTAAAATATTGCAATACAGGCTTTGCACATAACATGTATATATAAAAGGTTATATATTTTCACCTATTAAAATTCCAACATTAACTTTTAGAAAATTTGCTCCTAACAAAAGAATTTCTACTTGCTATAAAAAAATTACAAGAAATATAAAATTTTCATATAAAACTTGCAAATCATTTATATCGTGTATGCATACAATTTTTTCCAAAACCATATTCATTTACCAATATGCATTTTTCCTTTTCCATTGGAAAGAAGGGCAAATTCTCTTGGACGTCACTTCATGTTGAACTTTAAAGTAAAGACAATTTAGATCGGATCATATATATGACATGCACGCATGGAAGACATGGGATGCTTAAATTTGAAAACGATGAAGAGTATTTCTACTTTGATACAAATTTACAAAAGAAGAGATGGCTTGCTGTCGAAAAATGCAAGTGTCTAACTTCTTTACATATATAGTTATATAGAGATTCAAATTTGTGTTGTCTTTCTTTCTTAGTTACATAGAGATGAAGATGATATATAGATTTATACATGACAAAATTTGTAGATCTAGAATTTCTTATTTAAGGGGATGAAGTATTAAAAATTTTATATTTTTTAAATGAAAAAAATGTAAAATATTCACTTCAATTTTGAGATAATTAAATTTTCAATTTTCAATTTTAAAAAATCATCTGCTCAAACTTTATAATACTTGAAATTAACACTAATCATCAACTTAATTAACCTTTTTATTAAATTATATATTTTTAATGAAATTTTTAAATAATAACCATAATATTATAGAATATTGATTTAGATTATATGTCTTTTATTAAATTATATGTCTTTCTCATGAAATTTTTAAATAAGAATTATAATATTATAAAATATTAGTTTATTTTATTATTTTTTGCATATAATTTTATAACTCATTTATAAATATTTAATTAATTAAAATTATATATATAATTTAATTTCTATTAATTATATAACATTGAAATTATGTGTAAAAAAGTAATAAAAAACAACATAACAACCTACAATAGTTCTTGGCTAAAAACTTTTAGGAAAATCACCTATCTTAATAAAATAATTAATTAAATGAATACAAAATATCAAATTTTATAAAATTTAAGGAAATGATTTTTAAATTTTTAAAATTGAAAAGAATGAAATTCAGTCACCTAAAATTGAAAGAAATATTTTTTATGTTCTCTTTTTTTAATCTTTAAATATTAATACAAGATTACTATATATACAAATAAATGTATGATTTTTTTTTCTTTTTCTGAGATGGAGTCCCCTGCTCACCCGCTAGCTCCGCCAACCACAAGAATGGAGGTGAAGAATCAAAGAAACAAACTAAATAGAGTTCCTAACTTCATGCATTGTATTTGGAGTGCAAGATTCTTTGTTGCACGTGCTTCGACATCACTAGGGAGTCAAGTTCAGAGATTTTAAGGGATCATTTTACACACGACGTTTTGTTTGTATATCGAACTTACGAACCATTTTGAGTCACCTAACGGCGGCCAATTTGCCTCTTATTTTTCAACGAAAAATATTATAAGTATCAGAATTAAATTTTAAAATTTTTATATCTATTAAATTAAATTTTATAAATTTATTTTATCATTTTAAATTTAATATCAATATCTAATTTTTTGCGTACATAATATTACTCGTATTCGACAAGATGCATGTTTAATTCGGTTTCTTAATTCTAAATCTGAGGGCTACCGCATGTGTAAAAATATGGTAAAAGCTTCAAAAGCAGGAGGTCCCCGCAAACCGCAAGCTAAAAAACGAAGATTCATTTCAAGGTATAACAGGGCAACATGATGTCGGTGTTATAAACTCCAACACGGTGTTAATTAAATCACACTTTGATAAATATTGATATTCCAGACAACCACTTTTTAATCATCTTATTCAAGAAATTCTTATATGAAAAATATAATATATTTTGTTATTTAAATTATTCTCTTTTTATAATATATTATTGACTTGAGTATTAGAATTTCCCCAAAAACGTCTACTCTGCTTCCCTCTTTTTATCTCGTAGATGCATTGAAGAGAGAAAAAACTTCTCCATCTTGCAGGTGGCTCAACTTATGTGACAAATTCTCTTATTTAAAAGGATGGTAATTACATTTGAATTATAATTTCATTTTTAAGTAAATAATTATAATTTTCTTTTAGGTAAAAATCAATTACGTCTTATTTCCTTTAATATTTTTAAATATTTTAAATTATAAAAATATTTTAAATAAATAAAAAAGAGAGATATTTAAAAAAAATAAAAATTATACATTTATTAGATGCATGTATTTTTAACTTTTAAATACATATTCATCTCTCCTATAAAATATTTCAAATTAAAAAAATATAAAACTAGTTACATAATTTGTTATGCCGACTAAATAGAAATTTGTAGTTGAAAAGAAATTGGTATCTCGGCTGTTTCGTGGAAGGGTGCCGTGATATTTTCGCAAAGTAGAGGATCCATACTAGGGCCAAGAGAGTTTGATTTTTGCGAATTGAGAGAAATTTTTTAGTACTCAATGTGCAAAACAGAGGATTCATACTAGGGCCAAGAGAGTTTGATTTTTGTGAATTGAGAGAAAATTTTCAGTACACAATGTGCAACATGTTATATATACACTAGTGGATAAATACGAGGTCGCGACACCGATCATAATTTAAAATCATAACTTCAATTAATAGATTGAACACAGAAACTAATACCCTGTATTAAGCAAGGCAATTCCAAAATTAAGGTTGACAATTTGTCATCATCTCTCGGATTTATATCATGTTAACTATTAATAATAATTCAAAAAAATCAAATTCAAACTCAGTCGGAATATGTATCATATTGAACTAACCTATTTATTAAATATATAAGGTTGAGTAAACCAGTTTAATTAATTTAATAATTTTAATTAATAAAATTTATATTATAAAATTATTTATTAAATTTAATTATTTTTATAAAAATGTTTTTATTTATTGATAAAATATTTTTGACTTTTATTATCATTTTATTAAAATATAAAATTTTCATTTTTATAGTATATAACTATTTATAATTTAAATATTAATTATTTATCAAATAGTATTTTTAAAAAATTAATATAAATTCTAAAGTAAATTAGCATACCAACTAATTTAATTTGATTTACAACTTAATTTTATTCATTTATTGTTCATATTAAATAAATTAATCTAATTTGAATTTGTTTAAATTTAACCTCAATTTACGTAAATGTTAAGTTATGTGTCGCATCAAGAAATTACCACATCCGCCTGTAATGAAGTCAGAGTCTACAAATCAGTGAGAAGATCTGAGAGCGAGCTCATATTTCGGTGAACTTATTTTGTTATATTTAGCAAAAAAATTGAGTATTGGCATTTGCCCTCATCCTTCGCCGTGTGAAAAGGGTTTTTAGTGTTATGTTAGCTCTAATAATTTAATATTACTTTCATATAAATATTATTATCATGTGTATTAGTCTTTATTTAATAATTTTATTAAAATTTTTTATTTTTTAAATTGAGAATATGTGAATACTCATTTCAAATTTAGGATTATTGGATTTTTTTTTCTTAATTTTAAAAATTTAAAAATTATCTTCTTAAACTTTATAGAATTTAATATTTATCATTCACTTAATTAATTATTTAATCAAATTATGTAATTTTTTATAAAAAATTTAAATAAAAATGATAATATTATAAAGTATTAGTTTATTTAATTATTTTTACATATAATTTTATAAATAATTTATAAATATTTAATTAATTAAAAGTCTACATATAATTTAACTTCTATTGATTATACAACATTGAAGTTACGGGTAAAAAATGATAAAAAATCAGCATTGTAATTCTTGATTAAAAATTTCATAAGAAAATTATATAATTTAATAAAATAATTAATTAAATAGATGAAGAATGTTAATTTTAAATTTTTTTAAATTTTAAAAAGTTATTTTTAAATTTTTAAAATTAAAAGGGATAAAATTCAACTACCTAAAATTGAAGGGAATATATTATAATTTTTCTTTTTTAAATTTTTAAATATTAATATAGGATTACTAT
Organism: Sindora glabra; assembly: GCA_020226215.1. Lineage (NCBI taxonomy): Eukaryota > Viridiplantae > Streptophyta > Magnoliopsida > Fabales > Fabaceae > Sindora > Sindora glabra. The sequence goes on along the minus strand of CM035232.1, from coordinate 51,572,478 downwards.
ATATAAAAATAAAAAATTTTATTTTGGAATATCAAATCCCCTGCTTACCTGTTGGGATTGTAAAACAGACGATCCGTGCAGATATGAGCTGGTCTGATCCGTATTATTGGTATTAAAAAATAAATTCAATTTTAGGAGTCTAAACCTATACAAAATCCACGTGAATATGAGCTGATTTACGAGTTTTAACTGAAAATTTACGGACTTCGCAAATATGGGTTGATTTGTATTATTTACGTTAAAAAATAAATTTAATTTTAAGGATTCATATTCATAAAAACAGATCACAAGCCGGTCCACGGCCGGTGGCCCGTTTTACGGTCCTATTACCCATTAGCTCTGCTGTCCCCAAGGTTGGAGGTAAAGAATGAAAGAAAAAATTATTAAAAAAAAAAAAAAAACACTAGGTAGAGTTCCTAACTTTGTGCACTGTATTTGGAGTGCAAGATTATATACGGCACGTGATTTGGCATCACCAGGGAGTCAAGTTCAACTTCCATAGAGGATTAAGTGATCATTTTACACACCACGTTTTATTTGCGTATCGTACGAATCATTTTGAGCCACCGAATGAATCAAAACTCCATGTGATATCTAACTCATTGTTGTCCTATTTGAGATTGACAGCCAATTTTCCTTCTTATTATTCAACGGAAAACACAGTAAATCTAAGTTTTGAAATTGAATTTTAAATTTTTTATATTTATTAAATTAAATTTTATAAATTTATCCTCCACCATTCTATGTTTAATAATAATATTTGATATCTATTTGAAACTCAATTTTATCTTTAATTTTTTATACACATAGTATCACTCTTATTCAACAAGATGCATGATTAATTCTGCTTGCTAATTCTACATCTGAGGGCTATCACCGTATGCGCAAAAATGTGGATATAGCTCCTAAACTAGGAGGTCCCTGCAAACATACGCAAGCAAACAACGATGATTCATTTCCCGGTCCATTAGGGCAACATTATGTCGATATTATAAACTCCAACAGGGTATTAATTAAATTACACTATGATATTTTAAGTGACATAACAATAATTATATAATAATTATTTAATTATGTGACATCCATTCTTCAATTATTTTATTTAGTGAAAATCTTATATAAAGTATACAATACATCCTATTATTCAAATTATTTTTTCTTTATCATACATTATTGATTTGAGTGTAGAATTTCCTTGAAAATCCCATTCCACTCTCTCTTTTTGTCTTGTAGATACAGAGAGAAAAGAAACCCCTCTCTGTTTTGTTGATACACCAAAGAAGGAAGAAATCTTTCACACTTTACATCTAAAATATTCTGGTATGGCAAATTCTATTATTTGAAAGGATGACAATTACATTTCAGTTATAATTTCCCTTTTTTATAAACAGTTAAAATTTTCCTTTTATGTAAAAAATTAATTACCTCTTATTTCCTTTAATATTTTTAAATAATTTTTGTAAAAATTTAAAAAATATTTTAAATAAATAGGTGGAGAGAGATATATCTAAAAAATAAAAAAAATTATACATTTATGAAATATACATATTTTCAATTTTTAAATATCTATTCATTTCTTTGGTAAAATATTTCAAATTATAAAAATATAAAATTAGTTACATAAATTGTTATGTTGACTAAATAGAGATTTATAGTCCAAAAGAGATTGGTATATCGGTTGTTTTGTGGAAGTGTCACCTGACATTTTGTCAAAATAGAGGATTCATCCTAGGGCCAAGAGAGTTCGGTTTTCTGGAGATAGAGAAAAAATTTTCAATATTCAATGTGCAACATGGTATTCTGTATATACACTGTACACTGGGTGAATAAATACGAGATTGAGACACCAATTATAATTTTAAATCATAACTTCAAATAATAGATTGAACACAGAAAAATACCCTGCAGTAAGCAAGGCAATCCTACAATGGAGCCAAAATTTATAAATGAGTGAGAAGATCTCGGAAAGAACTCGTATTTCTGTAAACTTATTTTGTTATATTTAGAAAAATTGAGTATTGGATTCAACACAGCGTGGAAAAAATTTTTAGTACTATATTAACATTAAAAATTTAGTACTGCTTTTATATAAACATTATCAAATATATATTTTTTGTATAATAATCTGATTTTTTTCAACAATAGTTGATTTCTGGTCAAAAATAAATAATTTTCTATCAAATGAAATTGTTAAGCAAAAAAAAAAAAATAATTGTGATAATTTACCTAATGGCTAAGGTTACCAGTTACCATCAACCTTACTAACCTAATTTGATATCATTACATGAGACGATTAAGCTATTTATGGCCTACAAAGTAATTAATAAATTATTATCTCATTTATATTTGCCAAAATAATATTTATAGTAGAGCTTGGTTCACATGTACTCTGTATTTACAAATCTCCTAAAAAAACTTCATTTATAGTTATTCTATACTCCATGTTCTATTAGCAGTTGCACACTATAAGCAATTCTTAAACTATATGTGTGGTGGTTGTAAAGCTTCACCTTACTCATCTATAAACATTTAAAAGAAGAATAGTGAGATTTGTAATCCCAAGAAACAAATAACTTACTTATTATTAATTACATATTCAAGCATTCATAATTTTTTTCTAATTATGCAATTATTAAGTATTATAATGTCACAAATATTAATCATGTTACCAAATAAAACAATAATAGTAATTTGTCTTGTCTCCCAGCATCAGTCCCCTGTCAACCTTATGCCTTAAAACATTGTTTCCCTTATATATTAATCATGCACAAGATTTTGAATCTAATGTATTGTGTTAATGCATCATTTCACAATTCAAATCCACATCATTCATGGCACATATACACTAACTACTAAATCAATCAACATATTTTGGTTAATTTGTTATGTGTCACTTGTGATAATAACCAAGTTCTACAATTTGCTTATCAGTTTTTTTGTGTGCAAATAGGCTTATATCTACTTAATGTCTTATTTTCTATCTTATTTTATCTTATTAATTGGAAATTCAAGAAAATAGTGTAGGGGTATTCAAGTACTATACTTGAGCATTTGGAGATAGTAAGTCTAGCCTTCCTAATACTTAGGTATGGTATTTGACTACTAGTCATTTTTTTGCTAGTAGTTAAATACTATATTCAAATATCTTTTTAGGTTTTCCAGAACTTGGTTTGAAATATAGCAAGCTCAACTTAACTACTTTAATTCTTAACATGTAGCTTCTCAATTCACTTAATTTCAACTTATCGCTGCTAGTATTACCAATTTTTAACTTAACCTAACTTAATACATTCATCAATTCACCATTTCACTAATTCTTCAATCAATTTGAAAGAAATATCAAACCATAACCTCCAATTAAATAAAATTATAATTCTTAAAATAAGCAGATTATCTACTTACCTTGAACAAGGAAAGAAAAATGAAAAGGATAAGAAGAAGAACAATTGGTGAAGTGATTCTAGATGCATAAACATCAAAACCTCATTTAAAGTCCCTAGATTTCATGTCATTACTAAGTTGACAAAATTTTAATTCTATAACTTAAGATTATAGAAGCATATCTTAATTACTGGGAGGATTTAATTGTTAACTTGCTGAGACTAACCAAATTGCTAAAGTTTCAGCTAGGGTGCAGAAAAATGCAGAAATGTAACATAATATTCCTAAAAATAATACATAAAATTTTAATAGTCTAAATGCCCTAATATAATTATTTTAATCAATGATGATAGATAAATTATATTTATTTGGCCAAGGTTTGTTTAAATATTTTGTGAATATTTTCTCATAAGTTGGAAATAGGGATTAAGAGTGTAAATTTCATGAATTAATTATTAGTATTTGATAAATTTATTTTTAAAAATTGAGGGAAATAAAAATACTTTTTCAAGATTTGAAATATATCTATACATACACACACACACACACACACACACACATACATAAAGATACGAGGAAATAGGCATACAATTTTATATAATAATATGAGTAGTAATATTTTGATAGTTTAGTACCTTGACTTAGAAAGGTCATTATATATATACAAGAATTTTTGATATTTTGATAATAAAAAAATAAAAAATAAAGGAGGTGAGAACATAGGATAATTTAGTGGCATATTTAGATTATTGGTTAATATTGAGAAGTATAAGAAAAGAGTGATACGAAATACTATTGTGTCATGACCAAGTTAGGAATTTGTAATATGTGAAAAGAAAATAATTAGTGTTCATATAATTATTATTTATCTTTATAAATGGTGATAATAGAAGGAGAATATGAATGGATGAAATGGATGCTTCAGAGATTCCAAGAGTGGATTAACATTATTAAGTGATTATATATCTCATTCTAATTTTAATGTTTTAATATTAAAATATTTAAATATCATCAATTATGGTCCTTCCTATAAATGATAAAAACCATATATCTATTCATTTATGAATCTTAAATAAGGTAATAGTGAGTCATAATATATATATTATGAAATGAATCATGTGACTATGTATGAGAGAATTTGGAAATGATACTTATGATGAATTAGTAATTATCGATTTGAGAGAATGTTATTTAGACAGCTATGTGAGGCATAGTGATGATTATAACTGATTGTTGATTAATCATGATTGAAATCAAGAATAAATGATATTTGTAATGGGATTAGGATTACATTGTTATTGGTATACGAGAAAGTGTAATACAATTTACATTAGAATGCGAATGAATATTGTGGTCATGCAAGAGTGCATGGTGCTACTATATATATTATGTTATGTGCTTTAATCTGCCTTGTCGTGATAAAATGATTGCTTTATGTTAATATTGCAATGGATCTTGTGATTTGTAGAGTTGAGCTCTATTGTGCATATTATTATGTGAATTATGCTATGAGTGACATTTGAAATGAGAAATAAGATAGGGGTGATAATATGAAAATCGGATGGAAAATTTCTAGTAAAAAGGTCGGTAGAGTATAAAGTTACCATAAGAAGAATAAAGATGGAAAAAATGGGTAGAGTATAAGATTGACCCAAGAGTAAAAAAATGGATGCTTGTATTTTTATTATATAATTATTATGCATTTATGATGTAACACTAAAATTTAATTGTGATTGAATATCTTGGTTTGATGTGACCATGACAATTCAATTGTGATTAAGCCTTAAGGGTTATTTGTGAATGTGATCATTACTTGAAATAGGTAGTATGTGTGATGATAATGATATTATATATATTGAATAATTAATAGTACTATGATTTATGTTGTAAAAATAGTAAATCTAAATTATATGCAAGTAAATACATCATTTCAAGAAATGGTATTACTAGTTACAGGATTCAGAAAAGTAGCTTGTGACAATTTCTCATTATAAGATTTAATGGGCAATGAATGGGAAGATCGAAAAGTTGGAAGAAGAAAGAATTTTTTTTTCAAATACAAAAGTTCAGTGTCCTCCCCAAAAGTAGTGAATTAGGCAGATCCTTTTGTACAAAATGAAATTCAAATCAAAACCTTCATTTTTTGATCCCATTTTTAACGAACTAAAAAAAACAATTAAAAAATGGAATTGTTTTGCATCTTATTATTTATATAATTGATCTCACATATGGTAATGGTAGATATATGCTCACTGAGCTCTCATAACTTAGTCCATTTATTTTTCAATATTTCTAAGTTAAGATAAGAATGTTTAAGCTTTACTGCATCCATGGAGAATCAAAAACCATTTGATTGAAGGATTCTAATAGTTGGATTAAGATCAGGAAATATATATATATATATATATAGAATATGTTGATTTAACACTTAATTTATTGAATTATTTATTTGTATATACATATTAATGTTGCATGTATTATGTATGTTGAACATGCTATCGTATTTAAGAATTTACGAGTTTTGTGATTTAGGGCTAATAACTTTCAGAAAGCATTCGAAAACAGGGGAAACTCTGTCTATTTTTCTATAAGAATTTATAATATGATTTGAATTTCCACAAAAATAGGGAGATTTTCATTAGGTAAATTGAGAGGAATTAGTTGTGAGGTTAGTAGATACCAAGCATTGGGATTCATGTTAGTCACGATTAGATTTGAATCATGATATGTAAGGTTAGAAGGTTGAGGTTCAATAGTATCTGAGGCAGAAAATGTGGGAGGTCAACTTTCTTTAAAAGTTTTAATGCTAAGGATTGCATTTTTGTGTATGGTAAGGGGCATTAAGGGTAATTTGAGTATTTACACCTTTAAATTTCCTTTACACGCACTATTTCACATTTAAATTCAAACATCTTTATAATTAAATTAATTACATTTATTCTTATATCCTAACTCTAATTTCTTTAATTAATTACATGTCTTAAACTCTTTCACAGCTTTCTTATTTATCAGTATATCTATTAGGTTACCATTTTAAGAATTAAATTAAGATTTTATAAATTTAAGGAAGGTATAATAATATAATTGATAATATTTATATAGCACTAAAAGTTTTTTTTCATAATATGTGTCTACCATTTAAAAAATAATCAATAAAGAGCTTTGGATTTTTGTTTTAATTATTGTATATTGATGATACATCTTAATCAAGTGGATTAGCTAATAGGATTAAAATGTAACTACTTGGCAAAAAAAACTTTAATGTTATATATTAGTATTGAAAATTTAGTATTGTTCTTATATAAATAAGGTCAAGTGTATTATTTTTTTCAGCTCAATAATCTATTTTGATAGGAAATCAGTTGTTTATAGTAGAAAATTAATTATTTTTTAAGAAATCAAATTGCTAAGTTCAAAAAAAATATATTGAATAGTATTTATATGAGAATAATATTATGTTTTCAATGTTAACGTAGTATTAGAAATTTCCCCTTACATACTTTAGAAATTAAAATGCAATTTTTATGTCATAATATATTGTATAGTACTATTTATATTTAATATGAAAAAATAAAATTGCTAGAACAATTTAGAAGTAATTTAATATTATGCATTAAAAATTCTAATCATTGCATGAAACAAAAGGATAAATATAAAAATAGAAGACAATAAACATGAGAATTTTTTTATTGAAAGATTTCAGGTTTTATCACTACTACAGAACTGCAACTTTATGTTAATGGATAAATGCCAATCATAAGATAAACTAATGTTGATATCAATGTGGTAGAATTTTTAAAATTATATTAGTTCAGAATCAAATAATTTGGATATAGAATAATCATTTTAATTCATTGTTCATCATCATATTTTTTGAAATCATAATGTTTTATCAACTCATCATATTTCCTATCATATTTCAACATTTCACATTTCATCCCTTTTTGTCATCACATTACATCCTCCTACATTTCAATCATTTTCTCATCATAACTTATCACTATTTATCAATCCACAAATATTACAATGAGCCACACTACTTAGATCCATAGGAAACTAAATCATACATTCAATAGATAAACATACATAAATATATTACCTTAACATGTTATTTTTCACAATTTATATTAGTGAAAAAGTATCAAGGATACTCAAATACCGCACTCGAGTATGTCTTTTTCGAAACAAAGCCATACTTAAGTTCCATAATTAAGTATGCAAAGGCAAAGACACATAACTAAGTTAGTATTTAAGTATGGTGCTCAAATACCAAACCTCAAATTTATTGAGTTGGGATTCAAGTATCATACTTGGCTACTTAGAGGAAGAGAGCAAAGGCCTCTTTAATATTCAAATAAGGTATTCGAATACTAGCCTTCGTTGGGCCAATACTCAAATACCATATTTGAGTACCAGTTTGGAAAATTATAAAAGATTATTCAAGAAACATTGGGAACCTATCTCAATCATATTTATCTCTTTATATAGTATTTTCACACTTTATTTCATATGGCAATCCTTAATATTTTAAGCTCAACAACATTACTATAGCTTATTAATAGGACTTTAACTTAAAATCTTCAAATTTCACAAATTTTAACTATCAATCAAAATTAAAAACTAACATTTACAACATTTTAAGTAAATAGAATATCTACTTACCTCTTAAGATGTTGGAGAAGATAAAAAATAGATCAATTGAAAAAGAATCCATCCATATTATATACAAACATCTAATTATCATTTAAAATTCCTAATTTCATTCTTTTACAACAAAACTCTAGCTAATTTCCTACTAATTCCCCACTTAAAAGAAAATTACCTTGATGATGGAAGATAACTAACTCCTTTCTTACATTCCTTGTACTTAATTCTTGTAAAGATTGTCAAAATGGGGTTAGAAAAATGAGTAGGATTGTGAGAACAAGAAGAAACCTGTGAAAAGGTATAAGGAAAATAAGTAAAAAAAAATGTCGGTTCAGCCATTTAAGTGGAGAGGGGTAAAGGGTAATTTGAAAAAATAATAATCTAAAATCTCCTTCATGCATCCTATTTCAAATCCAATTTCATATAATCTTATAATTAATTTAATTTTACTTATTTTCATATTAAAATTCTATTTTCTATAATTAAATATTTATCCTAAACCTTTTTAAAACTTTTTTTAATTACAGGCTCATATAATAAATTATCAAATAAATAAATAAAATAGAATTTAATAATTTTATAGATATAACACACTTTTACGTAGTAAGCCTCTTAAGATGAATTTGAGCCAGTTAGAAAAAATGACATCCTAAATGTAGCTTTAAGAATTGAAGAGCATCTTAACCATATTCAAGTTATCAAACATGGTTTTAGATTAAAAGAGTTCTTTGGCACATCAAGGCGCTATTTAATGATGCATTTGCAAGTCAACTTGTAACACCTCAGAACAAGTATCACTAATGACATGGCACAAAGACTCAATATAGATTTGGAGGCAAAGTTACAACAAATAGAGGAGTAACACTTGCAAGTTCAATAGCAAATGCAACAATAATTCTAGTAGCTTCACTTTCTAATAAAGCAAATATGTTACCAATAAACCATATATTTGAGTTTTATTATATTTGTCCTACTAGCCTCTAACTCCATTACTCACCTAAAAAAGTTAATTGTTACGATCAATGCTCAACTAACTTAGTAAACTCTTTATGAAGAGAGGGTGCCTACCTTTTTTTAGATTGGTGTAGAGAACTTGGAAACACTTATAATGTCGATCCTCATAACAATAGTTATTCTAAAGATTATACCTAATGTAAATGTCACCCTTAAATCTTATATTTATACATATATTCCTATATATGAATTAAGTTTCCTCTAGTAGGGATTTATATTGCATAAGACAAAGCATGATGCACTCTGGTGGTAGCAAGACCACCTTTACAAAAGGTCACAGATAGGTGAGTTTTGGTCAGTCATTAGCTTCACCATTGATGATGGTCGAATGATGAAGTCAAGATAGTTGTTGACAAACTCGTTGCTTGCAAAGCTAGATTAAGGTCTTGGTGCTAAATGATGTAGTCCTGATAATGGAGGAAGCTGACAGGATTTTCTTTATGTGGTTGAAACCCTCATTTACTTCCAAATAAAGGTATCATTCTGTATTCTTTCCCTACCACCACCGATTTTTTTATATATTTTAAAATTGTATTAATACTATTATGTGAAATTACTAACCGTCATTATTTATGCTTCATCAATCTATTAATTATTCTTGAAAAGTGTTACAAGTATGCCTCGATACATTAACAAGTCCTTTATCGATAGCCCTTGAGGTTTAAAGAGCTTGATATTACTTGCATCTAACTCTGAATCATGTATATTTGTACTATCTTCTTTAAATAAACATAAATTATTAAAAAACTATTTGAATATAAGATTAGCTCACATCAATCGTTATACATGTATTGCTTTAACTAATGGACATCAGCAAATACAACATATGAATTTCTAGATCCATATCAACTTGACAAGACAACCATAGAGATCTAAGTAATAATATAGGAATATGTTGTTAATGCTTTACTCTAGGAACTGAAGAAAACCTATTACTTCACATTATACTACAAGGGAAAAGTCTCATTTATACATTTGTTATGATTTTTTAAAATAGATTTCATTAATTTATTATGCCATTGTATTATAGATGCAATTTGATGCTTGTTGTGGTATACTTGAGGAGGCAGATTATCTATTGATTGGATCTTTTATTGGAAGAAGTGCGATCTATTTTGAAGAATTGCTTGGAATGAGCTTTGATAGTTATATACAAGAAAAAAGTGTAACTAGATATGAAAAGCAAAAATTTAACGTAAGAAATAGTGAAAGTATATATGTTGTTAATAGTAAGATCGTAATATATTGTAAATGAAAGTTTGTGCATTATTGGGATCAAATTGATCTCTTGTTTTTTTGTAATGTCCAAGATAGCTTGAAAATATGAAATGTGGCTATCACATTATACCCTTTATGTATAATCTGATACTTACTTGTTAACTCTTAATTAAGATAATCACTTACTTATTTATAACTTATCATGTACTGAATTAATCCGTCTTAATATTAATATATTAATTATGTACAAATTACAATAATTCAAGAACAAGTCAAAACTATATACTCAAGAATAACTTAATGGAATTAAAGAAACTTGAGCAAGATATTTCCTTGTGACTAGAGCTTAACTACAATAAATGGCTTTAGTTGTTCCATAATATGATTGGTAGTTATAATTAAACATTTTGTAAATAAGTTGGTGACATAGTTAGTTTAGTTGTAATTAAATTTATTGTAAATAAGGTGTTGACAATTGGTTTGATTGTAACTAAAATACTATATCTTGTTGTATTTTGATAGATAAATAAAGGTTTAGAAAATTTATATAAAAACTCTTACAATTAGTTATGTTGTTATCAGTTTTTATCTCATTATATATGTATCAATTGCTTATTTTTTATTTTGTTTTTAAAGTTGTGAATCAATTATTTCTAACATGAGCTTTTTTGAAAAAAAAAATTGTGTGTGAAAGGATTTTAGTTTTTTGCTCAAAACTGACATCTTTAATAAGAAAATCGATGTCTTTAAATTTATCAATAGGATAATATTATTATTCTTTAAATGTTAATGTTTTATTAATAATCGACATCATTCTTTTTTATCAGTAGGACAATGTCATTATCATTTACATGTTAGTTATTTTTCTCATAATTGACATCTAAACTTTGAACAAGTTGAAATAAAACAAGTAAAGCACAAGTGTAAATTGCAAATTTCATTCATAACTCTTTGACACCCTAAAATGATTCTCTATGTATGCTCCTTCCAACCTTCTCATTGGTATTTTTTTTTTGTCACCATTTTTTTTACACAAATGAAGATCTATGTACTTGTTGTTTAATTTGTAGAGTTGCATACTTAATTACTAGAAAAATGTATGATTTAAAAGTAAATTTTTGTTTAGTTTATTTATTTATTTATTCTTGTAATTTAATTTTTAATTTCATAATTTATCATATTTTGTTGTTCATTATTTTGATGCTAGTTTTATAGCTTTAAAAATGTAAAAAATTTAATTTCATTTATCTTCTTTAACATTTCTTCGTATTATCTACTATATATTTATATAAAATGTGTACCATCATTTTTTAAAAATTTAATGAATGCTTATCACATATGTAGGAATTGAATTCAAATATGCTTTTTTACGGAGTATTAACGTCACATATTAAGCATTAGGTATCAAGATAGTATTCAATGCAACACCCATTTATAATTGAAGTATTTTATATAATTTTTTATAATTTTCAAATTTTTGTTGCAAAATTTATTGTTTGTTATTGTTGTCATTAGGATTCTATAGAGTATTATTTTCTATTGTTGAGTATGATACTTTGCAAGGCAAAATACAAGGGAAATAAAGAAAACCTGAGGGGGAATTGGTGGAAGAAATTAGGGTTGGGAGGGAGGAACCAAAGGAGGTGGGACAGGATTATGATTGGATAAGGATAAAACATACTACATTGATTATTTATAAAAATCAAAATAACTTATCTAAAATTAAACATCAATTAATTGAATGTTATTTTTTGTGACATTAGCAAAGATATGATATTAATTTTTTACATATATTAACCGATATTATTGTTATTTTTTATGATAATTACAACATATTAAATTTAATACATAACGTCGTTTCGTTAAACATCAATCGCAGACTAAAATCCTCTAAATACTTTATATTAATCATTTATAGTGGTGCATATGTCTTACATATTTATACCTCTCTCTCTCTCTCTCTCTCTCTCTCTCTCTCTCTCTCTCTCTCTCTCTCTCTCTCTCTCTCTCTCTCTCCTCATAATTAAAAATCTCTTCCTGATAAATATATCACTCAATTTCCAAGTCAAATATTCTATCTTTAGAAGCCACTTACTATGTATACACTTGGATAAATAACTCAATCACCGATTTGATAATGACGTAGTTCCATTAAGTCAAAACAATCTGAACCATTTCTTCATGAAACAGAAGAAGAACCAAGAGTTCTGCTAGTGGGTATAAAATATAGATCAATCTACATCAAATAGTGGCATTAGGTTAAGCTTTATCTTTTAAGTATAGAGACCTACAAAAGCCATGAATGTTTGAATCCAACAAGACGACGAAACAATAAATTTTATAGTGGGAACTAATTAAGACGCTGTTTCTGAAGTTATCTATCTTTTTGAACGGAAATCATGATATACAAACAACACCAAACGCAAACTTTTTCCTTGTTTTCGATATGGTAGCAAGCCAGCCTTTTCTGTCAGTCTTCTTCCAGCAATTTAAATTTGTTTGATCCCTTTAGTTTTGGCCGCGGATTTGTAGTCTATCGCTCACAATTCATAGTCTTTTGGGGCATCATTTTTAATTACATATGTTAATGGTGGATGGTGAAGTGAAACCCAAAATTGAGGTTGAATCACAACTATAATTCCTTTAATTGCCGAATAAAGATGGGGAGCTTTTTGTGTGACTACGGGAATGGCAACATTTTTTTTTTTTTCATTTTACATTGACGATTTGAAATTTGAATTTTCAATATACTATTAAAATTTCTCATCACTAATTTACTATCTAATAGTTTGTAGGAATGGAAAGATGTTTATACATGCATACATATTAAATTTAAGACTAAATTTAATCGTCCCAAAAGCAACAAATGAACATTAAATTTCTTGAAGTTTCAAATCCTATGAAAAATTTTAAATTCAATTCTAGCGGTATTTTTATTAAAAAAAATTATTATTTACTGTTTTTGCACCAATTCTTGGAGGAGATGTTTTTGTTAGTAAGGATCTGCTGTCTAAAAAAATTCATTTTTTTAAGAAAGATCCAAAGATTTTTCTTTTATTTGCATATTTTTCATGTTGATGGCAATGGAAGGAAAATTCCTTTTCCTTCTTTCCTTCGGTCATGGTAGGCAAATATCAAATAAAATTATCATTATTAATTCGATCTACAAATAATCATTAGACATCTGTAATGCCAGCCAAGATAGTTATGAAATTGATGACGAGTCAGTGCACAATACAATTTGATAATTAAAATGATTGAATTATCACTATTTTGAAATCCTATTTAACCACTTACCTATGTGCAAATTTTGATAGTTGATTCTGTTCACGTTGGAATTATCTAATGATCTCTGTTTGGTAAGTCTCAACCCTCCGTGCTTACAAAATACCCCCCCTTTTTTTTAATAGATTCACAAAATTATCTGCAAATTAAAATATTTAATGTGGGTGCTGACAAAACAAATCTTATTACTACTTATAAACTAACACACATCGATCAAAATAATGATCCTGAGTATGTACTGCCATTGCTGAGTTGTCCCCTCATATGGGCTTCATTTCATTATTTTATTCTTTTTTATTTTTATTTTCTAAGTTCAATTTAACATCTATTTGAATTTAAATTTTAACAAAATTATTAATTTTATTTCTAAAATTATATAGGATTGATAAAATAATTTTTGAATTATATACTAAATAATTAATCTCATTCTTAAATAATAATTCTTATGAATACTTTTATCATTGCATACATATATCTATAGATGAATATCTATGCAAATTTATATGAAATGATAAAATTATATATATAAATTATTATTTAAAAATAAAATTAATTATTTAATACAATTTAAAAATTATTGTATTAACATCATATAATTTAAAAATAAAATTAATAATTTTATCTTTAAATTTATTTACATAGCAACTTTGGCTTTGTACCGTACTATGACACAATTAACGTGTCAACTTGCAGTTAAATATTTTTTATTTTTTTATTATGACTAGAAGTGATTAATTTTACTATTGAACCTTTTACTATTTATTAATTAATTATTATTATTAGGTTAGAAAATTGAACTTTCCGGCCAATGGAGAATGAATTTTTTACCCCTTTTTCTCTTTTCAAATGAAAGTTTTGTTTAATTATCTTTTTTTATTATTTATATTTGATTCTTTCATTTATTTTCTGTTTAAGAAAACTGCTTTATTCTTCTAATTTCTTTCAATTTTAATCTTCATTATTTTATAATTTATACGTTAAATCTATTACATTTTCTTACCTTGACGTAAATATGAAAAAAATATTATAGGTATCATATAATATATTTTATTTTTATACTAAAAATGATAATTTTTAAAATTATACCAATTATTAAACAAGATAGAATATTAATTTATTATTTGAATTGATCTTAACTTTAAAAATATAAATTATATATATACACTAAAAATATATATTTTAAGTAATAAAATATAAATAATATAAATTAAAAAAACATAAATTTAATTAATATAAATTTATAAAAGTATTATATTTCAATTATTATAAAATTATAAAAATTTTATTTTTTATAAAAATTGAAAAACGGATCTAACTCATTGGTTATAATCGATTCACACCATTTTTTATCCGTTTCCACCTAATTACATAGATTTTTAGTTTAAAAAACTTAATCAGACTGGCTTGCTTAACGACACGATTAGCCATTCTAGTTCGATTTTTAAAATTATGTTAAAAATAATTTAATTAAATTAAAATTTTAATACAAGCATTATTAATTAAATTAATCAATTTCATAATATCCTTTGATAAAAATTTTTGAAGTTAACATCAATTTCATTTATTTTAATTTTACAAATATTTTCTAGGTATCAATTTTTAAGTGCAATAATTTAAAATATATGCACATCAATTGAAATTCTATCAATAATTTAATATTAAAAATATAAATTTATTTTCAACTAATATATCTTTAAAAAATAAGTTAAACCTTTAACATAAAAATATTAACTACTACATATTTTAATATTTTAACAAAATTAGAACTATGTTCAATTTTTTTCCCATTTATGAGTATTTTTTTCAATATCTAATCACAAGCCTATTTTCCTTCTTTTTTTCTCCCGTCACTCTATAGTTCATGCGCATGTTTTCTATTTCTTAATTAAAAGTATGTTAATTTATTTTAACTAAAATATCTTATAATTAAGTAAAAATTTTAATATAAAATTATGAATTATGACACAGTTTATCATTGAAAAAATATAAAATTACAAATTTCATTTTTTCATTTTATGAGTAATTTTTTATGCATTAAATCACGAGCTTATTATCCTTCTTTTTACTTCCGTTACTTTACAAGTTTATGCACATGCTTTCTTCATTTAAATTTTATTACTTTACAATTTATGTTTCATTTTTCTTGACTTTATTTATTTAAATATGGTCAATGTTTTCTTTATTTTAATTTTGAAATATTATATTTTAAATTAAATATATTATAGTTAGTTAGAACTTTATTAATACTTTAATATGGACAATATCAATTTATTTTTAATTAATATATCTTAAAAATAAGTCAAAACGTATTATAAAAACATGAAATAAGCACATGTTTCATTCTGTTGATAATTTTTATTTTGCAGATATATAAAAAGTTGTAATTGAATTAATTAATTACATATTTTTTTTGTAATAGAAATACTTGGAAATAAAAATTAAATATATCTTAATAAATATTAATATATCTTACAAAATAGTTTAAATGTGACTTAGGTAGTTGCTTTTTTTTAAAATACTAGGAATGATAATTTATTTAATGCACACATACAAGATTTGGGTTCAATCCTCGGATATGACTTAGGTAATTTAGGCTTCATTTGTTGTTCAAAATATATTTTTTGTAAAAAATTTCATTACCTTATATATAAATAAAGGAGCATCATGTATTTTTGTAATTTGTAATTGAAAAATATAATACCTAAATGCATAGTAATGAGAAAAACAACTTCCCCTTTGAAAAGAGGAAGTTATAATTTATTAATCTTCTAATATTTCATATTGAATATTTAATTTATTTTTTATCATTATAATACTTTATAACTATATTTTTATTAAAAAATTTTGGTAAAAAATGAGAATATTATATGTTTATCTTTCTATAATCATTAGAGGAAACTTTTTTTAAATTAAACTCTTCTTTAAATTAAGTTCACAAATAATAAATAAATATATAATAAAATAACTTATGTGAATTATAATTTACTTTTTGTTATACCTACTTTAATTTTATATAAAAAATTTTATTTAGTTATAGCTCCTAATTATGAAAATTATACAAGAAAAGCAATATTTGATGATCCAAATCAATTGATTTTACATATTTTTATTCAATAAAAAATAATATATTCACTGAAATTTTGTTATTAAAAAAATCTAGACGTGTAATTACAAAAATAACTACAATAAATTATATTACAATACTTTTACAACATATTTTTTCTATATTAATAATAAAAGCTAATAATAAACACCCATGCTTGAAATCGCGGGCAAAGGTTAGTTTACCTTCAATCCGGGACTTGAAAGTTCCACCCTCGGGAGGGTCCAGCTCCCGCCCCGGCAGGAGGCTATTTCACGCCGCCTTTACAGAAGACTTGAATATGCCATTTCAAAATGAGTACTTCAAATGACGTGTTTGAAGGAATTGTGTTTTGTCATCTTCCACGCGCAAGACCAGTCATCGTTTTACTGTGAAGTGAGAATGGAAGAAAAACATTGACAAGCGCTTTATCTTGTAAACTCTGGAATTATTTTGAAAACGAAATAAAGACAGTTTCTAGAAATTTTTTTTTTTAATTCTGGTACTATTCTAAAAAAATTGTTTTAACAAAAAAAAAATCTTCTATGGCAAAATAATTATAAGATATTGAGATAGTAAAAATAATTTGTATGTTTCATATTAAATATAAGTAGTTTAGTAAAAGATAATTATTTTTTCTTTTATCATAATTCTAGATATTAATTTTTATAATTATAAGGTATAAATGCATATATTCTTTTATTTATATAAAAAATAAAATTTTTTATATATAATATTTTCTAAGAAAACAAACAAGTTTTAAGTTACTTACATTTCTTTCCCACAATCGTCTTCTCATATAAAAGGAAAAAAATTACTGCCTTTTGAACCTGTAAAAGAATGAGTTAAGTCTGCCCTAAATTTTTAAATATGAAAAAGGGAGTAAGACGGAAGTGAAGAAGGAAAGTGCAAATATTATTATTCTTCTAAAAATTCATGCAGCCCTGTTTAGATCTAAATCTTCTCTTTTTCCTTATCTCTTTTTTTCTATTATTTTGGAAAAATAAAGATAAATTTTTTTTATTTTACTATAACTTATCATTTTAATAAATTTTTTCTATCTATTTTCTTTAAAAATTACTCTCTCTTTTTCTGCTCCCGAACGATCTCTTCTAGAAACAAGAGAGGCATATATAACAGTAAAAATGCATTTTTTTTACTCGGCATTTCTTATATGGAACATGGTTTTTGTTTGACTTGCATATACAACGGTGGGCCAGAAATGTCCGTCTTTATAATAATGACAAAAATTGGCTAGAATTATTGACTCGGAAATTATATTTTGTTAAGCTATTTTTATACATTGAGCCTGTGTTTGGCAAATGGCAGTTTCGGTCAAATAAAATGCTGGACTTCACAGCATTTCGGAAATAATTGTTTTACATAAGTTAAACAGTTATTTTTCGTTCAAATCCGTTAAACGCCAACAGATCCGCCATCTGCCTGTAAGAAAATTTTTAGGATTCACAAAATAATTTAATATTCATACAACCATAAATCTATAAAGAGGAGTACAATAATTGCACAAATAAAATAAAGAGTTTTCGAATTACCTGACCCTCCTGCTGCATCCATAATGTCTGATTGTAAAATTGGTTGAATCACTGCCCACTCTTCCTCAGGTGAGTCTCAGAGAGTGCATATATAATAAAATAATAATGCCTTTAATTCAATGTCATTAATATAATAATAATGCCTAGACTTTGTGTTATATTAAAACTCTAAAATGTGTGCATATACCCTATTTTAGATTAATTGTGATGAGCCAATTAATCCTAGTTGGGTTAGGGTTAGGATCCCTATCCACCTCCTTATAAGGTGAGCTGTAGTCTCCAATCAAATTGCAGTTTGTAATTCCAAATATTCTCTCTGAGACTCACCTGAGGAAGAGTGGGCAGTGATCCAACCAATTCTACAATCAGACATTATGGATGCAGCAGGAGGGTCAGGTAATTCGAAAACTCTTTATTTTATTTGTGCAATTATTGTACTCCTCTTTATGGATTTATGATTGTATGAATATTAAATTATTTTGTGAATCCTAAAAATTTTCTTACGCTACCAACTGAATCTCATTAATATATTTGAATTCTCGTCTGCCTTCTGCGGACGGTGTGTTACACGAATGAATTCAATGTGACACATGCAAAATGCAGACACACAATTTAGGGAGGAAAATACAATTTCATTTCAACATATACTGCACTGAACATTCTGACTTGTATATAATGATTTATGCAATCTTCAAAGTTTAAACCTAGAAAGGTAAATATATGTAGGCTCTGAATTTTGTGGCAAACAAAATTAACTGTTCGAAATTGAAGGGTCGTCGTCGTACTTGTATTTGAGGATGAAAATATTAATTATTTGTTAATTCAATGTTGTCAAATAAAAATATCACACAAAACGGTGGAGAAAAATTGGCATGCAGAAATTAAGAGGGCCTACGCGCAGCAAAAATGTGCACAGGATCATTTCAGTTTGTTTTCCAGGGTTTCCGTATCAGTCTTTAATTTCTGAAGTCAAACAAGGAGCCCACAGAATCATTAATTGAAGGCAGTGCGTAGGAATTGTATATTTGGCTGAATTTTAACGTTTAACGTTAACTTAATGCAAATGGCAACAATGTTACAACCGTATTAACGTTGGTGAACTTGTTTGGTGACTGAAAGTTTCATGTCCTTAACGATTTGCGATTGCTTATCAAATTCATTAGTGCATATCATCTTTATATATATCTATATATATACTCAAATTGTATCATTGAAAATTAGTATTATTATCTCGTATATTTTGATAAATGAAAAAAAATTATTTAACAATTCCAATATAATCTAATTGGTGGGTCCAATCAAACTAAATTGTCTGCGTAAAAACCAAAAAAGTCAAATATATATAACAAAAAAGGTCCG
The DNA here is from genome assembly GCA_020226215.1 of Sindora glabra. Taxonomy (NCBI): domain Eukaryota; kingdom Viridiplantae; phylum Streptophyta; class Magnoliopsida; order Fabales; family Fabaceae; genus Sindora; species Sindora glabra. Next base: position 51,552,939 of record CM035232.1, on the reverse strand, counting down.
CTAAGTATATTCTGATCCTTAAGTTAATAATATATAAACAGGGTAATGGTATGTAATTATCGATGATTTATGGTAACATAGCTTAATTTTTATAGGCTGTATCATACCAAAGTTTATTGAAACTTGATTGGCTAGAAGTTCATCATTTTAAGGATAGCTGCCTGCGAGGCCCCCAAGATACTGGATTATCTCTCGCTTTAAATAAGCTGATGGCAAAGATTTAAGCGTAACCTTGATGGGATAGATAAGCCTTTATGTCAATTTTGTTTGGGCCAACAGAGCATGGCCCAATTAGCTCAACGCTTATTTATCGAATTGGCTGCGCATGTTAGTGCAGGCATTTTGGGCTGGCGGGCCTGTTGATCAACTTGGATATTATCATTATTTTTTTTTTTTAATAAATTTTAACATCCATTCAATTATAACATCGTGATATCATACTTATTAAAATATAAGTACAAAGAGTATTGAAATTTTAGTGTTGTAATTGAATTAAAAATATTTTTCTAATACTGTAAGAAAAATATGTGAACTTGTTTGAGCAAATATCTGGCATGGAGCAACTGAAAGTTTCGTATTTACTTTTTACTATTTGCAATTTCATATCAAATTCTTGGAACCATATCACACATAGCCATATCACATCCATTTCGATAATCCTTTTTACCTATTTTATTTTACACTCAAATAAAGAAAAATATGTTTTCTTCCGTTCCTATTTTTCATGCATTTTTTAATCCTATTTTTTATTGATTTAAACAAGTTACATCTACTTGATGTGTTTTAAATTTAGAGGTTATTTGGTTCGTCCTAATAATGTAGAAAGTTTTATTTTTTAAAAAATAAAAAATAATTAAATTATTTGATTGATTATTATCTAATAAAATAGAGAAAATAGAACTTTTTGAGAAGTTCTACTTTTCACAAAATATAAGAAATAACTTACCTACTTCTCTCTAAATAAGATCTATTTCTTATGTTATTTATGGACATAATGATAAAATTATGCTCATTAAATTTAATTAATGACAACTAAAATTTATTAATTTATGTTATAATAATATTAAGAATATAGTAGTTATTTTATTAACACTTTCTAGGATATTTAAAATTGAATAAAAAAAATATAAGTTATTTCATAGAAAATGCTATTTCCTATATGTCAACTAAATAATTTTGAGTATTTTTCAAAAAATTCATGGATGTAATGGAAAATAACTTATCCACTTCTCTTTAGGTAGGTTCTATTTCTTTTATTATTTATAGATATAATGATAAAATTATTTTAATTAAATTTAATTAAGGATAACTAAAATTTATTAATTTATATTATAATAATATTAAGGATATAGTAATTATTTTATTAACATTTTCTAGGATATTTAAAGTTAAAAAAAATATAAGAAGTTATTTATTAAAAAATGTTACTTTCTATGTATCAACTAAACAATTTTGAATATTTCCTAACAAATTTATATAAAAAATTATTTTTTAAAAAATTCAATATTTTGCAGAAAGTTATTTCCTATGCGAATCAAACAACTCTATAAATATATTCTTAATTGTCAATTGTAATAATAAACTCTATTAAACATTATTATTTTAGAGCACAATTGCATTATTGTAAAATTATCTATATAGAACATGGAATAATTTAAAATTATATTTTTAATTTTTTCCAATATATTAGCATTAAACATTAACATATAATTTCAGTACATATTCTCTATTTGATCACTAATAATGAATCAATGACCCTCAGTCCTTCACTATTTTTTATAGTTGCAGCTTAATATCTCATTCTAATTGTGTGTTACGTATTAGTTGGACTTGGAACACACTAACAACATGAGTAATCTTATCAACTGAATAACATAGGTTTTCATAAAAGAAACTAAACTCCACTACCAAGAATTGTTAATAGATTTGAGGTTTTTCCTCTTGTATTCCTTGAATTCAAAATTCGAACTAATATAGTAAATTAAGAAATTATTAAATCAAAATTATTTAATTATAATAATTTATTTATTGACTAATATTATTAAATAATTTTTAAAATTAATATATTACTTCATATTTTGAAATTTTAAGATTACATAGAACTTGCGATAAATTTTCCGTAAATTCTTTTCGGCACTTAGGCCCGTTGTTTGTTTTTCGAAGAAAAATCAGTGTCCCTGCATAAGGTGTTCCATGCAGCAGAGTGGCGTACCAGAATAAACAATATCCACTTTCAACATAGACTAATAAACATGCATATATTATAGAAAAACTCTAGATCGAAGACTAAATACTTCCCTTGTGATATTCAATACTCCTAAACGTGGCAATGATCCCAACCAACCTATGTAATCAAGGAAAATAGTTTTAGTTCGGCTCTAAATTTTAATACTATTATGTTTTAAAAAAAAATGAGGAAAACATATTTTCAATTTTAATATCAAAATAATTTACTTGGCTTTGGTAAGATGCTCCAAATCTGATAAAAATTTTAAGTTTAATATTTAGAATTATTTTTGTTGAGAGAGACTTATCATTTACTGCTCTCATTCAGAAAAAAAGATTTGTCTGATGCCTAATAGATGATAAAAAAAAATATGGGTGTGTTTAAATATGTTTTTAGTTTTTTTAGAAGATATTCTTCAAAGTTGTCTTTAAAAACTTTTTTAAAATTCTAGAAAAATAATAAATAGATGATATTCTTAAAAAATAAATAAAAGTTTTATTTAATTACAAAATTATCATCAAGAATAAAAAAATTTAAAAATATATAATTTTTATTTTTATTTTTTATTTTTAAATTAAGAATTTTAGAAATAATTTTCAAAAATAGATTTTGAAAATAATTTATTAAAAAATAAATTTAATTTTTTAAAAATAGTAAATAAACAAATCATATAAGCAATATTAAAAAGTAAAATTTAAGCATTCCTTTAATTAAATACCAATTAAAAGCTCATTGGAAACAAGTCCATCCCGCAAGATTCTGACTGGAAACCTTTTCTTTTGGTAAAAAATTATGATATTTTTGGGCCACGGTCATGCGGCAAGTACCAGCCCAAAAATCTCAGTGTGGGCTTCTACTTGTGAAAACTTTGTAAGTAGTCGTGAACTTTGTGTCTTTGGGCCTGTGAGATGTATCACAGGAGTTTCCTCCAAAGTCGTGCGAGAAATTCAGGGTTTCAAATACAGCGACTCGAACATATCGGGAACCTGCACTTTCCATTAGACAATTTGACATACACAATGTCCACCACGTTAAATCATGATATTCTAAAGCGTAAGACGCATTTTAAAAGAGAAAATAAGACAATATAATTTTTAATAAATTATTTTAAAAATACTATTTTTAATTGATCATCATTAATTTAATTTTAAATCTTTAATTTTTTATTAATAATTATAATGTCTTATTTTATTTTTTAAAATACATATTACGTTTTAGAATAGCCAAATCTACTCTACTTTATATATGAACTGGACTAATAATAAGTACACAGAGAGAATAAAAAGGCAGTTAATTGGTTTAAGAATTTTGCCATTCCCTTTATTCAACTAAATCATTACATTTTATTTTTTGAGTACCACTAATGCTATATCGATATTTAACTTATGTTCGATTTTGTGATGAATAATTTAGGCAATGTCTTGAGAATTTTAAATTCACCTTTTTCTTATTAATATATAAAAATTAAGTACAACTAATAATAATTTTTATTTTTCCACTCATTTATTTATTGATTAGTGCATATAAAGTGGTGCATTTTGAATATACAAAACTTTCTTTGTTGTATTAAAGTATGTTTGGGAATTAAAAAGTAAAAGAAAGAGAAAATAATAAGAAAGAATGAAAGGGGAGAAATGGAAGAAGAATAGATCATTTAATGAAAACTTCCTTCCCTTATTTAAATATTAAAAATATTCTTTAAAATTCTTCAAATTGGAAGAACATAAAATAGTAAATGGTAAAAAGTGTTATAAGAGCTAGCCAACATTAATACTTAAAAATCATGAAACTTAGCTTAAGACTCATTCCTAAACAACATAAGAAAAAATCTATTAAGCTTATAAAGAGGCCTAACTCTTCAAATAAGCTAAGTTTTTAAAGAGGCTCAACATAGTACTTCTCATACAAAGGTCCACTAATCATTGATGTTGAAATAAAGAGGCTTAACAAAGTGAGTACTATACAAAGGTCCACTAATTATTGACCTCAAAATACTCTTGCTTAAGGGAGGATCCATGGAGTCTTGATATCTTATCGTGGTCCATATCTCAGTAAAAGAGAGGTCTATGGAATATGGACTACCATATCCTTGACAACCCCCTTACTATAAAGGTCTAAACAAATAAAGTCTTATCCTAAAACTTCCTAACAAAATGGGATTGTGAGAAAAAAGAATAAGATATTATAAAATATAATTAGAACCATGTTTTGTAAAAATAATTGGCCAAAATACTTTTAGGCCAAAGCTATTAATATATTTTATTATATCTAAATAGATGTTTCATAAGACTCATTTTGATGAAAACTCCATATAAGTTATGGATAGGAAGAAAATCCAACATTGATTATTTCTATACTTTTGGATATAAATGTTTTATTTTAAATAATGAAAAAGATAATTGTGAAAATTTTGATTCTAAAAGTGATGAAGGAATTTTTATTGGGTAGTTTAACAAAACTAAAGCATATAGAATATATAATAAAAGAACCTTCACAATTGAAAAAACTATGTATGTAATTTTTAATGAATGCAATGCATTTTCCTTAAGAAAGCAAATTGATGATGAGACTCAAATAATCTTGAAAGAGCAAGCATCAAAGGAACAAACTGAAACAGCTAAAGGAAAATAGTTCAAAACTCTTCATCCAAAAAAGTAAAAAGGTTGTTATCTCAAGCAAAATGCTAAAAATGAGCAGGAAAGTGGCTATTTGGAATAGTATGATGAAATTATTGATAATCAAGCTAAAAAGTATCAATATAAACCTTAAAAGGATAAAGGAAGTCCACCAAGAGAATGGAAGAATCATTAAAGTTATCTAAATGAATTTATTATTAGTGTTTCATATCAAGATATGAAAACTAAATCCTCTTATAAAAATAAAACTAACTTGGCTTTACTTTTATATATAAAATCAAAAAACGTATAAGATGCTCTCAATGATAAAAGTAGGGTTAAAATCATAAAAGAGAAGTTACATTAATTTAGGGAAAATGAAATATGAAAGCTCGTACTAGATCTTTCAAATCATCCAATCATTAAAACTAAATGAATATTTAGAAATAAATTAGATGAATTCAATAAAGTTATAAGAAATAAAGCAAGGTCAATAGCATAAGGGTACAATCAACAAAAAATATTGATTATGATGAGACTTATGCACCCATTGCTAGACTTGAATTTATAAGAATGCTATTATCTGTTACATTCTTCAAAATTTTTAAATTTTATCAAATGAATATAAAAATTTTCTTTTCTAAATGGTTTTCGATATAAGGAAATTTATATAAAACAACCTTCCAATTTTGAAAACAACAAAAAAAGTCCAATTATCTTTTCAAACTTACTAAAATACTTTATGGCTTAAAACAAGCTCTAAAAGCTTAGTATGAAGAGGTTAATAAATTTTTTGTTAAAAATAGTTTTATAAAAGACAAACTTGATATAACTCTTTTCATTAAAACCATCAAGCATGATATATCAATTAATCAAATTTATATTGATGATATTATTTTTGAATCTACTAATGACATTTTATATAAGAAATTTTCAAATATAATGAAAGATGAATTTAAAATAAGCATTATAGAAGAAGTCACTTTTTCCTTGGACTTTAAATCAAAAAAACAAAAGAAGGAATATTCATAAATCAAGCAAAATATACAAGTGAGTTCTTAAAGAAATTTGGGATGGAAAATATAAAAATTATAAGTACTCTTATGAATCTATCCACAAAACTGGATAAGGATGAAAATGGCAAGCTAGTTAATGAAAAATGGTATAGAGGTATGATTGGTTCATTTTTTAACTTAACCACAAATAGATTATATATTATGTTCAATGTTTATGTATATGCTAGATATCAATCAAATCCTAAAGAATCTTATTTATGTACTATTAAAAGAATTTTTAGATATCTGCAAGAAACTAAAAACTATGAGTTTTGGTATCTCAAAGATAGTTCCTTAAACCAAATTAAATATTCAGATGTTAACTTTGCAAGATAGAAGTTAGATAGAAAAAGAACTAATGGAGCATATTAATATTTAGGATGAAGAATTGTATCATGGCATAACAAAAAGTAGGTTTCAGTTACCTTGTCAATAATTAAAGCAAAATATATGGCAATTAGAAGTTGTTACACATAAATTCTATGGATGAAAAGATAACATAAAAATTATGGTTTGAAATTCTTCTTTATTCCAATGTATTGCAATAATAATACAAGTGCAATAAATTTAACAAAAAGTCCTATTCAACACTCAGTGACAAAGCACATTGAAATTAATCACTACTTTATAGGAAATTATGTGCTTAGAAAAGATATTCTACTTGAATTTATAAATAATAAAAATCAATTAGTAGATATATTTACAAAGCTCTTACATAAAAATAGGTTTTGTTACATCAAAAAGTAACTTGATATGGTCAAATTTGAATGGATTTAGATTACCCTATATATGATTTATATATTATTGTATACCTATATAACATCGCATGTATCATTATTTAGAAATAAGACTAAAATTGTTAGGAAATAATAGCGAGATAGTAAGCTTGTTACTATCTCATGCTTATGGAAGGCTTGGAATAACTAAAATTCAAACATTTTGGATTGTGTCTAAACACTACCCTAATGCCAAAAGGATATTCCCACTAAACTTATTATTACATGTTTTATCATCTTATACTTGAAAATACTTTTATCTTCTTCCTAAACAAAGTTAACACTTTTAACCCTAATTAAAATGTGATTTAATTCTCTAAATCCTTTGCTAACCATCAACCACTTCAGTGGAAATGATTCACTTAAATCCTAAGATGTACCTTATGAATTTGTCTTATCCTAAAAAAAAAATCTTTAATTTTTCTCACCCATATTGCAACATCCTTGAAACTTAAAACCTAACCCTTATTTCTCTCTATTTTAGAAAACCTAGCACTGATTCAACTTTCTACCTCCTAATGCTAAAACTCATAATTTTCTAACTCATAAATCGCAAGGCCTTTTAATTAAAACTAATAACCCATTCAGTCTTTAACCAATGATACAATTTTTTACCTAACACCCCTTATTGTACCATTTAAAAAAAAAACCATGTCTTTTCACCTCTAAAATAGCATAGTCCAAAATCTTCAACCAAATGAATTTCAATCATAAGTTTACAAGCAATAAATATAAAAGTGATTTTCCAAAGAAGATATTAGTCAAACTAGAAAGATGGGTATTCCATCTTTAGAAAACAAAGGTATGAAATGCTTCAAATAATTAGAGGAGATGCAATGGAAAAAGTTTCTTAGAATGGATGAACTAGTATATGAAAAATACACTAAGCTTTTCTATACAAATGTGGAATTTTCAAAGGATGATGAAAGACTGCTTATTTTTGTTAATAGAGAAGAATAAAGAGTAAGCCTGAGATTGATGAATTACTTACTGCGTAACCTAAATAAAGAAACTAAAGGGAACCTAAGTAGGATCATCAAGGATGACAATGATTTTAATTTCAAGAAATGGGCTTAAAAATGGGAAACTATAACTCTAAAAAAGCTCCTTTAGAAAATCAACTAGCTATGAATTAAAAGGTACTCCATTATTATATTTGCAAATTTCTATGCCCTAAAAGAGGTTCTATAAGTAATGTAAGTAATTTTGAAACCTTTCTCTTATGGATTATTGAAACAAAATATAAGATAAATCTAAGATATTTGACAATTAAGCAGACTATATCCATCAAGTTACAAGTTAATGCACGTATTAGAAATTGTATAATAATTACTAAAATCATTAAACACTTTAAGGTGGATGTATATCAGGAAAAAGGTTATAGAGTTATAAGAGGTAATATAATGAATGATAGCTAATTAAAAATATTAACATTCAATAAAAAACCTGAACTTCTTACAAATATGAATAGGAAAGTTATAAACTTGAAGAATTATACTATTAAAATTCATAGGGTAAAGAGAAGTAAAGCAATGAAAAATTTCTTGAAGAAACATTGCTTGAGGAATTAATATTAGAGAAGGAAGATAAGAAGCAAGTATAAAGAAATCTAAAAAAAAAGTGACTAAAAAAAAGAGAAAAAGAAAAATGAAGGAAAAATCAAGAAAGATGAAAGCAAAGGAATTGAAAACAGGTAACAAAACTTTAAAGACCATGAAACTTGGAAGTTATAGTAAAAATGTCTCAAAAAAGCAAAAGAAGACTAAAGAAAAAAGAAGAAGATCAAGAAGAGTGAAGGAAGCTGGAATTTTGCCAAACTACTATGAGTTTAAACTAACAAAGCCAAAGGTAAAAGAAGTAATTAAGTTGGAATCAAGCAACTCATTTTTTGAAGAATTAATAGAACAATTTAGATTGAATTTGAAACTAAAACTATAGATAAGGATGAAATAAACAAATTTCTTGACATATAGATAGAAATAGCCATGAAAAGGAAAAGGAGATTAGAAGAAAAGATTTAAAAATTAAAAAAAAACTTAATATAATGGATGAAAAGGAAGAAGAAAAAAAGCAAATGGAAAAAGTGTAAAAAAAAGATAAAAAAATAGAAGAAGAGTAAAAGGAAGAAAATAAAAAGGAAGACAAGGAAGAAAAGGAACATGCTACTAAAATAGAAAAATAGGTGAATGAAATATGATATGAGTCTCTAACAAATATAGAAGAAGAAAAAGAACTAGAAAAAATTGGCATGGAGCTAATTATGAAATTTTAGATGAAGAAGAACCTTCAAAATCCTCCTTGCACATGGAACCCAAAGTGAATGAAAATCCATAGCAAGTAGTCCTCTCTAAAAATGTGGACATTGAAATTGAATTGTAAAAAAATGCCATACTAGAATTTAAGGGTAATAGCATTTCACTTTAGAGTTCTATTAGCTTATAACCCCTAAAATTGTATTTTAATTATTGGACCTTTCATGTTTCACCCTCGCTTGAAGATCCTTTCATAATTATTATTTTAGGTAAACTATATTTCAAAGAAATGGGTAAACATTTGCCTAACTATTATTAAATTCTTTATAACTCAAGATAATAAGTCAAGACAATAAATTATTTGGGTAGAACCACCCGCCTTAACTTTACTTTATATTTCATAAAATATAATTATTTCTAATCACACTCTCAGTACATCTGACCAACTTGCCATAGCACTTAAACCTTCACCTAATCTTATCATCAACATCCTTACTCTATCATGGTCCCCTATCACTCCACCATTTTCTAATTAAACATTATTTAATTCTTCCACCTATTTTATTAATTCTATAATATTTGAAGCATCCTTACCCTCTTTTCTCACTCATATCCTACTAGATATCAATCTTGAAGTAGGTTCATCTAATTCCAAATGCAGTGATGAAGCTGAACTTGACAAGTTTAAAGGAAATGTCACCAAGATTTCAACCAGAGCTAACAAAGGATTTTAGGTTATGCAATCCCAAATAAAAACTATCTTAGGCTTATTACTTTCTCAAGCTAAACCTTCACTGAAGCTTTAAAAAGTCTAGTTTGCTATTTAATATTAAGCTTAAGCGTATGCATTGTAATCTTTTCAAATTTTTATCTTTATATATGCATTTAAAATTGTTATGACATTTTACTTTTATTAGCAATTTTAGTTAGAATTTTACTATCTTTATGCTGACTTTTACTTTTGTAGATACTTTTTTAGATCCAACTAATATTGATAATAGTTGACTAATGCTAATCACTACTTTCACTATTTTTTCCCCTTATAATTCTACTATTTACTATTTGATTTTGTTATCTTTTGTCACCTACTATCTCTGTTATGATATCTCTTTTCCATGCAAGATTTTATCATAATTTTTTTATATACTTTTGTTTTAAATGTTTTTTTATTTTTCATCCTTATTGACCATTCTTTCAAATTTTTTATGACTTGATATTGTCAAAACTTTTTAATGTTATTTCCTTTATCTCATGTTCTAATTTTCAACTATTGATCTCTCTAACTTGACTAACATGTTTATTTTATTGATCTCTTTGACTTAATTAACATGTTTATTTCTATTCTAATTCTTTTCTTTTTTTTTGTATCTTATTCTATTAATTTCATTTATGTTTTTTCCAGTCTCTTTTTTTACTACTTTGCTTTAGCTTTCACTACCACAATTTTGGTTATTTTTTTGTTAAGATATGTCTTTCTTCTGTTATTTCTACTCTAATACTATTTTGACTCTACTTTATTATATATTTGCTTACTCAACCTTGTAATTTTTACTTTAATATCATCTTTTGTTTATTCTATTTTGTTAATGCCCAATCAGGGAGAACGAAATTTGCAAAATTTTTCATTTTAAAATACTTATAGTTTCAAGGGAAGCATGTATGATTTGCTTAAGTTTTATAATCTTATAAATAGTTCATGATATATTTTACATAGTTTAATCTTTTTTTTACTACATGCTCTGATATATTAACAAATTACTCTAATACCTCTCATGTTAAGAAAAATAATATGCCTTGATATATTATATAGTTATATAAAATACTCTAATACATCTTATATTTGTATAATCAAATATCTCGTTGAAATTATTTTTACCAAAATTTTGCAAGATTTGTCATTATCAAAATGAGAAGAATAAGGAATCAAATGGGAAATAAATTAGATTTATTCAATTATAAAATATTTTATTTGCAAATATAAGTTATAATTTAGGTTTTTTAATTTTATTATATATCTAACTTATTTGCAATATAAAACTTAATGGACTATAAATTTCAAAACCATCAAAAGTTTAATAAACTTTGGACCATCACACTACGATATTCTTTAAAACCTAAATTAATTCATATAAAGTATATTTCCCACATAACAAATTTTGCTTTAGAATTTTTCTTTTTCTTTTTTGAAAATGTGAAATTTGCTTTCCAAGAAATTATCTTATTAGTTAAAATTTAATACTTATTTCAAAATGAAAAGATAATTAAATTCAATTGTCAAAATTTAATAATCACTACAAAACTTTGATTGTTAAAGAGTAGGAAAATCAAAATGAGAGGGAATTTAAATTTCAAAATTATCCAACAAGTGTTAAAATTAATAAATAATATATGAAGTTAAAAGAATCTTTTTATAATTAGAAAAATAGTTCCAAAAAATAATCACGTAGTACAAGCCAATTAGATTGAGATTTTAAAAAAAAATTACTTTCAATAAAATAACAACTCGATTACTATCTTAGAGGAAAATTAGAAATAGGTGAAAAAGTGATTGAATTTTATCTCATATGATACATATAAAGCATATTCAACACATAGGACATTTAAAAAGTCTCTTATGTAAATCATGTTGGTGTGTGTCCTAGAACCAATCATATAGATGATTGAAGTTATACACAATATATTATATTTTATTTTAGGCAATTTAATTATTATATTTTATTTTTATAATTTTATTATTATTATGCGCAATTTATAATTTAATATAATAATTATCCTTGGAATAGCTTCGTTATTCCTAAAATGCCCCTAGTTAAGAATTATTACGAAAAGGATAGTAATAATACATCGAGACTAGCATGTATAGTGACTGATGATTACGAATCATGGATATATGATATCAAGTCAATACATGAGTACATTGCTAGTGAACAATATACTGGATTGACCCACTATGAGAATATTGCATGGATAGACGTGTCATAAATTATTCTCATATGATCACAAATACACATAAACCTTTGACCTGAAGTCACTACGTTCCCTACATGAGGAATTACTCACTTTAATATTGTCCTATGTCACCTTTAATCAGGATGACAAGTAGGGCATTGATTGGGTGTATCATAAATCATGCAGAGGGAAGTGAGTGATGTAGATGGGATTTTATTACTCTTGTATAAAAGAGAAATATCCTTAGGCCCCTTGATTGAGTGAGACTTGGAAATGCATGGTCATGCTCAATTGAATTAATATGTGATATTAATAATTTATTTTAAGTCTACTCAGCATCAAGAAATATAAATTGAACATTGATGAGGATGACACATTCCATGCCTCTAGTTCAATTTGGATATTATTACAAAAGGGTTATGATGCAAAAACGTTAATCATGTATTAGGTGGATGTCGAATCATAGACATTCTTACTACTTGAGTGGCAGTGATGTATTGCTAGATACCACTTACTGTCTATGGCTCAATAAATGAGCCATTGTCAACATAGTAAGAACCTACAGGGTCACACAAAAGGAGTAGGAATAAGACAATAATTAATTAGACTTTAATTATATTAATATCCAATTAATTGGACTTATTTTTATGCATATATATTATTAAAAATAATAAATTCACGTTTTATATATATATATATATTATGTGATATTATTTGATATTAAAGTAATATCAAATAATTATCTTATCAGATATTAGATAAATATATTATGATCTAATATTATTTTGATATTTGATAACTATATGCAATTATCTAATATTAAGATATTTATATTATGAGATAATATCATTATCTAATATTAGATAATTAATAGATAAGTCCTATCTCTCCCCATTATCTCTAGGATAAGGATAAGATGAGTTGTTAAGTGTGATTAGGATTTTGGAAGCATTATCCTAGTTGGACTAGAATTATGGCTTGCCTAAGTTCTATAAAAGGGGACTTGAGGGTAGCACTTTAATAATCACGCTCAAAGCTTCCATATAAACCCTAAATCACAAAGAAAACATCCAATCCTAATTCTTAGATAGAAAAACGCATCCTAGCAGATTCGTGGAGGGTGAGAAGTCGTTGTTCACTCCATGTGGATACCGTAGAGACGCTGTACCTTCCGGCCGACGTTTGATTCATCCGCTCTCAAGTTTTGATCAGTAGAAACACGAGTGCCCAATAGGTAAAACCCTAATCATTGACTTATGTTTTTTGCATAGATCCTAGGTAGAATTCATATCAAAATTTTGAAATTCCACTGCATGTGATAATCCGAATTCTCAACAAATCAACCTTTTGTGAAGCCATTTTTTTCTTTTGATTTCAAACTTGCAGGAAAAAGTGTTTTAGAGCCAAATATTCAAATTTCAAATTTGAAGCCTAAATTTGACTTGGACCCTAAGGTGACTTGAAGCCAAAAGAAAGATGACCTAAAGCCAAAATTATCTTCATTAACTTTTTCTCTATAAATAAGTTGTATACTTTTGAAGATGAGAAGAACAAGCATTATACTACAACTTACAAATTTTCTCTAACTCTCATCTAACTAAAACCAAAGCTCTCATTTCCTTATCACTCTAGAATAAAAACTTACATATTCGCCTTAAAAATATTATTAAGTGAAAAATTGTAAAATCTTTTCAAAAGATTGTGAGAAAATTCATTCTTGAATCTTGTTGAAATTCTAGTGGAAATTAGTAAATTTTATAAAACTAGGAGATTGTTGAAATCTTAATAGAGATTGATAAATCTTGTACAGTTATGTGATATTGAAATTGTAATGAAGATTAGGTGATTGTGAAAATTTTAATATAGATTAAGAAGATCTTCTAAAGTTAAGAGTTGTAACTTGGTAAAAAATTGCTACATATCTTAAGTAATACTTGGTAACTTGAAAAAAGAAAATTGGACTTAAAAGGTATTTTTTTAGACCATTAAACCTCTATAAAAAAATTTTATATTTATTCTTCTCCTATACTCATTTACTTTTATTTTTCTTGTTTCAAATATTTCACAAATTCAAGAAAAAGAAATCACATGATTTTCTTTTATATTTTTCTTTAAAAAAATTCCTTTGATTTAAAAGAAATATATTTAATTTTTTTAATCTTATTGTGATATTTCATATTCTTGAAACTACATATTCATCAAAATACCAAGAATTTTCCTATTGAACCTCACGATTTTCTTAAAAAATTTATCACAAAAATTTAATTTGTTAATTTTTGAAAAAAACCAATTCACCCTCCGTGTTGACATGCAAGTTCTATCATGAAGGAGCCGGCCAATGCCGAAGAACCTGATGAAACATTTAGATTTTACTATTGTCGATTGGGCACCTATTACATAGTAAAAATATTTATCTCGCTGGTTTGCACAAATATTAAAAGCTTACATACTTAGCAGCGTCCTTGAAGATTAAAATCCAGCTGTGTTGTTGCAAGTTTCTTAGGCAAAAACTGACGAGAGAGAAGAAGATAAGATCAACTTACACACACACACACATATATATATATAACTGAACAGGTTTCTAAAAGCTATCTGAAGCATGAACTTAATTTAAAGGCTGCTGAGATGTTTCAGGCATAATTAGCAAAAAGTATATCTTTTTTCTCTATTGTTATTTTACAACCTTATTCAGTGTATTTTACTTCAGACTGCTCAGTTACCATTAAGGGCATTCATGCCTTCAATTTCAGCTAGATAACATTCCCTCAAGGGAAGTTGTTCTCTGCTGTAAGCCTCATTGTGAGCATGCTTTCTAAAACCTATATTGTGCCCCCTATATTAGAAATAAATTCATTTTATCCTAATGTTTTAATCAAGGGTACTACAGTAACCACAACAAAGATAAAGAGGCAGGGAGATGCCTTCAGTGAGATGATATTATCGTCTATTTTCATTCTCACTTTTTTCATCAAATTTGGTGCAATATGACAGTATATGACCATAAAGCAACTCAATTGACAACTGAATTTCCTAAATCAATCATCCATCCCCCTAGACCCATGCATGGTTCTATATGACTTCTGCATGCAGCTCTATCAATTTTCCCTCAATCACTTGCTCATACATGTATTGCAGCAGACCTTGCTGCCTTCATTTCTACACTAACCACAGAAAGAAGACCCATACGTATTAGTTTAATTTTATTCAAGTGTAAGTTGAATATCTCTTGCAAGACATTTCCGTTATAAAAGCATGCAGTTTTTTGGCCTAATTGAACCCATTGATGATGTGAGAGCAAATGAAGGATCAAGAGTAGCCAGTAAAATTCAAACTCATCGCTCATTAGTAAAGAATATGTACATCAACTGTTAAGAATCTCCAAAATAATTGCATCACAAGCATAAATGAGCCAATTGGATAGAGACTTAGTGATTCTGAAAACACATAAATGCTGAATTGAAATTAGAGATGGCACTGTTAACTGAGGCATAAGGCAGGAAGAAAATGATATACCTAACCTAGTTCATTTTGGAGCTGACAAAGCTTAAACATTGTAAATCATATGCCTTTAGGATCAAGACTGCGTTCTGTAAATATGGCTTACTTGAACTTGGAAACTTATAATTTTGGACTTGATTTATGTAATAGAGTACCTCCAGTCCTCTTGACAGCAATGCTTACGGTAGCAATAATGGAAAGTGGAAAACAAAAATACATAAAAAGGTCTATTTTCAGAGGAGCAAATTATGAATTATCGGCGCAAAGAAGAACAATAATTAAAACAAAATATTGGTGTGAATTGTTCTTATATCAAAAACTGTAATCAAATCCGGATTGAGAATATATATACATCAAAGATTGATGAACTATTCTACCTTATACTGCAAAACTACTTTGTGAAGAGTCTAAAACAAAACAAAATGGTTCAATCCTCTGAGAGAAGGAGAAGAGAGGTCGCAAATTTCTTACTTCTGTAATTTTTCTCTCCAGTTGTGCAATTAGGATTCGGGAAGTAATGATTTTGTCAACAGCATGACATTCTGTGTGTAGATGTCTACTACCTTCCTCTGACCAAGGCATGATTCAGCCACTTTTCATATAAGCCATTTATGGTTGGATTTTCAAATGGCATACCTACAAAAGACCTAGAGAAGTTACGCAGAATAATTAATAAAAGTACTGTAGAAACATTGTCAGTTAAGCATATGATTTTGAACATTTGAAAGAAGGAAACAAATTAGCAAACCTTATAATCATATAAAAACAAACCAAATTGGAACATGATACCAACCAATCATATAATGCAATAGTTTTCACCTTAAATTCCTAACAATCATATAATGCAAACATTTTTTTTCAAGATTTAAATGGTCAATCTACAGATAGCAACCAAAAAATTCATGCATACTTAAATTGAAACAATGCAAAAAATAAGTTCTATCAGAGGTCAGCAGTCAACATGGAATAAATAGCTAAAAACTAGATTTTTCTAATGAATATAATTGTAAGGCATAAAGAATTTTACAGAGACAGAGATGTGTTCGCCCTGATAAGGAGTTCATAAGGAAAGCACAAGAGTGTCAAGTTATCACCATCATCCTCATCATTTGAAGCATCATACTGAGAAGGAACTGAAGTTTGCCTTCCTAAAATGAAAGAGAAAATTAAAAAAGGGAAACTCAGCAGTCACTCTCAAAGTAAGATAGGACATAGCTTTGAACCATGATTTAAAATCAGCAGAGAAATAATTATGTCAATTGAACTTTGGTAACCTTCAATATGGATGGCTAATTAAATAAAATGCAAATTCAATAAAAAGTGACCCTTGTTATTATAGAGTATAGAAATCTAACAATGCTTTGAAGATGGAAGGAACTCCAAAAGAGGACATGTTTTACAAAGCAACACCTTACCATTAAATTCCTATGCCAGCACCATATTTTATAAGTAGGGCTTCACAAAAATATATATCCAACATACGATTTTGTTTGCCATATTTTTTATTTCATGAGCAAGACTCTTGGACATAGATTTCAGATTGAGAGTGGCAAGTATTCAAGTAATAATGCAATCAGTCCAATGGGCCCCCAATTTATCCCCAATGAAGAGTTAATATGAAAACATAGTACTTCCATCTAAATGACCATATGGGGCAGATCTTTAAAATGTTACAGGACCTACCAAATAAAAACAGGAGTTTGGTCCTAGCATCAATATCCAAAATTACATCATCCCTAGCTAGAAAGTTTAAGCAACAGAGGGAATGAGAGCAAAACCATTCCCTCAATATCAAAATAAACTACACAAGAAAATTGGAAACAAATCTAAGTTTAAAAGAATACAATGCCACCAAGCTTAAGCTCTACTCAAGCAGCTTCAACAATCCTCAGTATTTGTGATCCCTATATCTTACTTACCTACGTTGAAGATTAAAAACGCCACCCTGCTTTATTGGATGCACACCTTTGCAAGCTTAGTAGCATTGGGCAGCAGTGGGAGAAGCAACACATCTAGCTGTTGGCCTCATCAAAGAACAAGAATTTCATTAGCAACTGAATGAAAAATACCAAATAAACCAACCTTATTATTCCAAAAACTATGAAGTCACAGCTCCAGAGACTTTGAATCCATGATATATTTCCCATTGAGTACCAGTGAGGGTTCCAGTTATCACAACATGGAGGCAGACCACAGGTGAAGAGACCCACAAAGTAAGCTTTTTTCGTGACCTGTGCTAGATAGTGGCCTTATTTGGCAATTAATTGATAATAGTTGATCATGTTAATTAATTTAACCAGTTAATTGTATTAATTATTTAAATAAAAATATTTATATGTAAAATGATAAATAAGGTTATAAGTATATTTCATGAATTATTTGAGTATACTTTTATTTTAATATTTTAAATTCTATATATTATTTAGTAGATTAAATTTCTTGTAAATAATATATCATTATAATTTCTTTAAAATTAAATTAATATAATTTTTATAATAAATAAATTTACCAATAAAAATTAGTAATTATAATCATCTAAATTTTATGCAAAAATAAATATTATAATTTTTTATAAGTTAATAGTGGAAGAAATAGGGAGATTGATATATTAATATTCTTGATGCATATGAACCAATGAGAAAATAATTTATCAATCATAAAATATATTACTTCATTAAAAATATCAATCAAAATAAAGATAGGACAACAATCCTAACAAATATATTACAACATTAGAAAGTGCTAATTAAAATACAATTTTAACAATAAATCCAATTCAAATTAAAAGTTAATAACACCATTTAACACAAATGCTTATAATACCCTAAGATTATAGTTTAGTTAGTCTATCTATCAAAAAACTAGAAGTAATTATGTCTCGAATAATTGTCATCTCACCAACACCTTCTTGTGAAAAATTAGCTATAGCATCTGGAAATATTTAAGGAGGTATAAAATCAAAATCTTGATCTATAATTCTAAAAGTTGGATCATCGAGTTTATTTCTTCTAATATAATTATATAATGCAAAAGTTACACAAATAATTTTATTTTGATCCATTATTGAATATTTAGACATTTTTTATAATATCCTCCATTGAACCTTAAGAACACCAAAAGCCCTTTTAATATAAATTTTCAAAGATAAATGAGCTCAATTGAAAACTTCTCATGATCTTTTTGGATTTGTACCATAAAATTCTGATTGATAATACTTTGTCTTTGGGTACGGTGCCAAATATCCTTTTTCTATTAAGTAGCCTTTATCCACTAAGTAATATTTTCCTAAGTATATATAAAATATCCTTTTTATAATTTGATTGTTAATAAGACTTGATTTATCCATTTATTTTAGATTTTTTGTTAACATTACTATCTACATACCAAATAGTAATATATTATTATTTAGTTTGTAAATAGTAATATATTATTCTTTAATATTTTTTTATTAATGAGACTTCATTGTCGATTTATTTTGAATTTTTATTGATATTACTGTTTAGAGATAAAATAGTAATATGTTATTTTTTGGCAGTTTGCTTATTAATAAGATTTGATTTATCTAATTATTTTAGATTTTTTGTTGATATTATTGTCTTGATACTAAATAATAATATATTACTGTTTGATCTATAAACAGTAAAATATTATTCTTTAATTTTTTTGTTAATAAAATTTAATTTATCTATTTATTTTAAATTTTTGTTAATGTTACTGCTTGGAGATTAAACAATAACATACTGTTCTTTAGCAATTTAGTTATTAATGAAACTTTATTTATATATTTATTTTAAATTTTTAGTTAATATTATTGTTTAGATATCAAACAATAACATATTATTATTTTATCTACAAATAGTAATATGTTATTTTTTAATAATTTTATTATTAATAAGAATATATTTATCTTATTATTTTAAATTATTTTCATTAATATTACTATTTGAAGATCAAACAATGACATACTACTCTTTAGTAGTTTAGTTATTAATAAAATTTGATTTATCTATCTATTTTAAATTTTTTATTGATATTACTGTCCAGAAACTAAATAGCAACATGTTACTGTTTGGTATATAAATAGTAACATATTATTCTTTGATAATTTTGTTATTAATAAGACTTGATTTATGCATTTATTTTAAATTTTTAATTTATAAATAGTAATATATTATTCTTTAGTAATTTTATTGTTAAGAAAATTATCATGACATTATTGGACACCAAAAGAATTGGGGAGCAAAAGTTCAATGTGAGATTTAAATGAATTTGAATTAAGAAAAATGAGGTTAAAGTTAGCAAAACAATAAGAAAATGAAGAAAAATTGAGAAAAATTATTGAAAAAGGCCTTTTTTGTAAGCTAAAGTGGGCAAAATGCCAAAAATATTTTGCAGACACATAAATCTCAAAAAGTTATACGAAATTGATATAAAATTTACTCTAATTGGATGACCGAGTATAAAGTTATGATTGTTCAAAATTCTGAGCTTAATTTCTATGTTTTTGGCTAGATAAACCCCACTAAAATCAGGTTTTACAAAAATGATGAATCACTACATTAAATATTTAGGATAAAAGGTAAAAAAAAATATCAACAAAGTTGAAGGAAATACCTAATTTCTGACAGAGTTATAAAGAACTACTCAAAACTTCTATCAAAATAATTATCTCAAGATAACTTTTGAGTTACAACTTCAACCTTCTTAAATTCTGAATAAAGGATTTATCATTATTTGTAAAACATAATATAGAAATTAAAACTAATAGAATAGATCCATTACTAGTAAGTTTGTCTCTATAATATTGATAAAATTTTCTAAGAAACTACATAAGCTTGACTTGAATATTATGAAAAGAAAAGGGAAAAAAAAAGGAATATACCAAACTATCATCACAAACCATGTGCTAAAACTTCTTAACTCTCCAAAAGATTTGAGAAATTAGAATATTCCAAGCTAATATGGAATTAAGCAAAAGATACTTACAAATTATTTGTAAAAAACATCTCATCCAACACAAGACCATGAATATGTACACACACACACACACACACACACTAAAGGATTCTAATATACCATATAACATAGTTTCCATCAAATCTATTATTTGATATGGCCATTGCTCAATCATTCATCAAATCATGTAAACATCATTCAATTTGGTTAATTGCCATGTCAACAAAAGATGATTGAATAACTACATTTTATTATGAATAAAATAATCAAACATAATAGATGAAACCTCGAAAAAAGAATATCTAAATTACAAATTATGATTTCCAATGAAAGAACTTCATACCTGGATTAGGCTAATTTTGTGGATGTTATTGTTACACATTAGCTTACCGAAAAAGGATTTTCCTAACTCTGAACTCTGGGTTATTGTCTTCAACTCTAATGCCTATCCAAGCACTCTCTTGTTAAAATGATTTTGTCAAACAATCACAAAGAAAAGTGAGATGACCTAATAAGATGATTAAGGATAAACTCTATCATAATTTGATTAAATTATATTTTCTTCACTGAAAAAGATGATAAGTGCAGAGTCTACATGTGATACAAAAACTTTCTTAAAAAAACTTATTTCCTTCAAGTTCTTACTTCAAATCATTCAGGACAGAGCAAAAAGAACTTATTCTCCTTATATGATACCAATATATGGCAACCCGCTGTTAAAATTACCCAGAAAAACTAAAAAGAATACTCAATAACAAAAAGGAAGAAAACCTTACAAGCGTAGTAGGGTGAAGAGCTTAAAAATGCTTCACCAATTTTACCTATTGACAACTTCTCCGTAAACCCTATAAATGAAAGCTAAAGAAAGAAAGAAAGAAGAAAGAGCAAAGAACTGATGAAGTATTTTTAGGGATGACAATTCAAGAAATATAAAATTTTATTAGAAGTAGTTCAATTATTTTGCATATCTATCACACAACAGTTGTAGAAAAATGATGCTACTATTAGCATTTTCATTTTTGGCTGATTAAGGCTTAAAAGTTGTTTGGAACAACTGCTCACCAAACAGTTAAATTAGTTAATTCTATGAGTCAACCAGCTAAATTCAATCAAATTAACTACAAGCTCGCTAATCAGTTATTTGTCAAACATCTCCAATAGAACACTTGTGAAAAAAATTTGATAGAAAAATAAGCATTAAAAACACTAAAAAAATAATATGTAACGTTCCCATCACCAACTGTAACCTCCTTGGCATTGTTCAGTAAAAAAACAAGGCTGTCAAAGGGATGAGACCAAATTGTAGACCTTTGCTACACTTATTCTTTGCAATGGAGATTGCTTACTTATAGACCATCTCAACAATAGTCTCAAAAGAAACAAATTTCATCATTGTATTGGTAAAAAAAATTATATTATTAACATTTTAATCAAGTTTTTCTAGTAGTACTAATATTCTTTAACCTTTACAAATATTTATCTTTTTAAGTTCAAACTAGTAACTATAACTTTAAGGGTGAACCCAGTATACAAGACTCCCATCTAATGTGATTTGAAAATAATAGATATATGTAGTCTTATCCTCACATCTGGAGAAGTTATTTTCAGGATTTAAACCCGTGACCTCTAAGTCCTAAGGTAGTAACCTTACTATTACGTCGAGGTTCACTCTCTAGTAACTATAACTTCAAGAACAAACAAAATTCAAATTTTAACAATGAAGCAGTAAAAGATATAACAATGTTAGGCATACAAAAAATGCATAAAGTCATTTTGAAGTATGAATTAATATGAATTATTAACTCATATTTGACTCATCACTCACTAAGAGTAAGAGTAATTTACACATGATTTTACTCAAACAGTAAGACCAAAAGAGCAACAAATTGTAGCCAATTTAAAATCAAATTTTAAGAAAATCACATTGTTCACATCTATACCATCAAGTATTAGATTGGATTTATCATCACTAGACTGAAATGCATGATTTATCTACTTAATTGTTTAAAGGAATCACCACGGAGCTGCAAAATGAAAAATGCATAAAGCCACCGTCAAAAGAAACAAATGATGGAAACAAATGCTGAAGGAAGAGAGGAATTTATGTTAGTGTATATGCCCTAAAATCAATCATATTGATGATTGTAAATTTGAATCGTATTATTTCAATGGCAATTATAATTATTATATTTATATATATTATCTGTATAATATATTTAATTATGATCATAACCTTATAATAATTGCATTCTTAAATATCTCTAGTCATATATCATTATGAATTACGTTGCTTTGATATGTTAATACTAACATGTGTTGTGACTTACATAGGATATTAAGTTTATATATGAGTACAAGTTAGAGAACTTGTATATTGGACTGATTCATCCTAAAAACATTATATGGATCATTATATGAGTGTCATAAGTGATTTTTAGTGATCATTATTAATATGGTCCTTTGACCTGAGATCGTTAAGGTTCCCTACATGTGAGTTTCATATTTTGATACTATTTTATATCACTCATGGTTAAATGAATGTAAAGGTAGTTATTGGATATGTCACATATCATGCGGAGGGATTTGTGTGATCAAGATGGAATTTGTCCCTCCTATATAACAGGAGTAACATTTGTGAGCCCCTTGATTAAGTAAAGTTGAGAAAATGCATGGCCATGCTCAGATAAATTAACATGGGATATCAATTACATTTATTTTAGTCAGCTTACTTAGAAATTAAGAAACCTCAAGATTAGGCTATACAGGAATAACACGATCCATGTCTCGTACTCAATCTAGATGTATTGGATAAAAGGAGATAAATGATGATCACGTATAAAAGTTTAGTCAAATTATCGACTTTCTCATTACTTAAGTAATAATGATGTGTTGCTAGACACCGCTCATTATTTATGATCATTAATATGATTAATGATCATTGTCAACATAATGAGAGCCTATAGGGTCACACACTTAGAACCTAATGGATTTGAAATTAATAGATCAAATTGTTTAGGCCTAATATTTAGGAATTCTATGTTATAATTATAAAACCCAATGATAAGCCCATAATTATACATGGAACAAAGCCCAATTAGTTAAGATTTTTTATGCACTTAATTAAATAAACTTATTGGGTAATAATAGGATTATTATTCATATATCCTAAGCGTAGAAAAATCATAGCACCTCTCCTTGACTAAAAACTCTTGAAAAGGCGTAGCTAGCATTACGAGGCAAAAGAGAACAATTCCAACTAATATTCGTGTGGATATTCATCAATGATTCACGGGTTCGTGTGGATACTTCGGAGTCTTCAGCCAAAAAGAAGTTGAAGAGGTGATCAACGACCGAGTTCTTGAGTCATCATTAAAGGTATTAAACGAATCATCATTCTAATTTAACATTTTACATGGATTCGTTGGTTGGGATTGATTTATTTCATTGCGCTAGTTTGGCTCCCGATCCTAACAATTTATGCTTTGTTTAGATTAGAGAAAAGTGGAAAGAGAAAGAAATTGAGAGAGAAAGAAATTGGAGGAGAGAAGAATTTCTTTTATTTTGTTTGAAAAGGGAGAAATTATGAGAGAAAGAAATTAGAGAAGAAGTGATTTCTTTTGTATAAAAAGAGAGAAGTTAGAGGAAAAAGATGTTGTATTTGTATGAAATAACCATTATGCCCTTATGTGTAAAAAATGAAGATAAATGTGTACTTTAAAAAGATAAATTCTAAAAAATACAAGTTAAATTTCTAAAATAAAACCCAAAGTAAAAATAAATTACAAATAAAATATTTAAAAAAAAATTCATACAATATTTCCATAATTAGATATTTCCTTTTTTAAAAAAATTGAATTTCAAAATTTGCACAAAAAAAGAGAGAATGTGTTGTTATATTAATGTATGCCATATTGTAGTAATATATACAATACAAAGTAAAATTTTGTTATTAATACAATTTAATTAATGAAAAGATAATTATATAAAGTTCACTTAATTATATTTAATAATAATATTTATATATTTATATTGAATTAGTGTTATAAAAGCTAATAATGAAAGAATATATACAAACATAATGGCAGTCAAAGCAAAAGTAGAAGGGATCATGTTAGCCTTGAAATCTTACACAAGTGATATTACCAGCCTAATTAACTTACAAAATCTCCATCCCCTCTAAGTTCTACCAATAATTTATTTGAATGAATAAATTGTAACTTATAACATCTTCAAAATTAATACATGGTGCAAATATATAAATGTAGTAAGAATTATTTCCTAATTAAATGAGATTATAAACATGTGTTATGTGTGGAAGGAATAAAAAAATTTGAAATTAAGAAAAAAAAAGGTAGCCAAGTCGAGTATCTAAATAATCCGGGTCACATGAGTTTCAGGTCAAATTTGCGCAACTCGAAAAGTGGAAGCTGAAACCAAAAATGCAAATCGAAGTCAATCCCCGGTGTTCTGTGCAACGGGTGATTAATTTGAGTCTCCAACATGGACTACTTCTTTTCCAACACTCTCTCATTGGTGAAGGAGGAAAATAATAGCTTCAATGGCAGATCCACGTGACAAAGAAGCTTCTTTGAATCGGATAGCACACTTGCAATTTACACAAAAATGACAGCAGGAACGAGAGCAACAAAAACCAATCATTTTTACCTCCTTAGTCAAGCTTAAGATTGCAGTAGAGGTAAGGTTAACAATATTACATTATGGGCAATGAACTCCTATTTTTTACTCTTCTTCAACTAACACAGATGATAAGGGCAATTATGAGAAAACTTACACTTCTTCTTGCACTACTTCTCATAGGCAAGGAGAAATTTTTTGGAGGGCTCCACTATAATTTTAGTACAATATTTTTTTCTCTCCCAACTTCACCTCTATAATCAAATGGGAGAAATTGAGTATTTTGCCCCCCAGCGTCTCCTCCCTCACTTCTTTCCCCTCTGAGTTCTTTAGTTCCAAAGGGTTAGAGTCGAAACCCCCAGCAACCTAGGAAGGCTTAAAGCCATCGCCGGAAAATGCAACGTTGTCGTCAAACTGGCTTGAGCACTGGCTCATTTTTGGAACCCGAGGGCAAAGCGGAAGAGGCGACAGTTACAGAGATAGGAAATTCGAGAATTCTAATTCCACTGTAATTTTGCTTCACAACATCCAATTTCCCCGCCATTTTTTTACTGCCTTTTCCCTCTTGTCCAGTATCTTCCCTCTTATTCTATTTTTCACTTTGATATTTTCTATTTATAATTATCCACTAATTTAATTTATATCATTTTAATATTTAAGTAAACTTTCTTTTTTATTATTATAAAATTTAATTTTTCTCACTTTTATCTTTATAATTTTTTTTATCAATTTTATCTTTATAAAATATTAATTATCTATTGACAATTTTTTTTTTTATCTATTGACAATTTTGGATCTTCAAAACAGAATCAACAGGATTTGCTTATATACAAATAAAACACAGTAGCTGAAGAAGAATTGCCCTGGAAATGATGCTGGGTATAGCTTCGCAGTTCCCATGAAGCAGTGGCATAATTGACAACATCTGCAAAATTTATATGCTCTAGAACCAAGCAAATTCAAAGACATAATCAACCAGGATTGGAAGGCCAGAAACAACAGATTTAAAAGAACAAACGGACAAATGACAGAATCAGCAAATGTCCAATCTACAAAACTCAAACCCACATACCCCAATTCGCTTCAATTCCTATAATCCAAATTCATCAAACTAAGGAATTTAATCACCAACTATTATAACATAGCATAACGAATTAATGATTCAAATCCACCTCATCCTTGATTCGATCTCCTCCTCGAGTCCGCTGCATTCTTCATTAACTTCGAATACACAGAATATCCGCTCTGGGATAGAGCCTTACCAACGCTCCGCTGTCGACGCTCGCTGCGACGTCGTCCCTGGCATCAATTCCATCATAGCCCTCACGAACCTGTAAAAAAACAGAATTCCTTGGCATCTGCTTCATAGTACCCACCCAAGCGAGCTTCCACAATAACGACTACAGTTACTCCAATGTGCCCGTAATTTTACACATTTTAAAATGACAAGACAAAGGCAAGATCGAGCGGCTATATATGTGCCACGTCACCAGAGCTCCAAAACCTGGGTTGATGAGTGGCTAGATTTACTTTCTTTTAAGCATACGGTACGCTCAAAACAGGCTTAATTTTTCTTTTCATCCTTCCCACAAACTCCCACATTCTCTCTCTCTCTCTCTCTCTGCTTCCCCAAGCTCATTCCTGCGTTTTAGCCATTGTAACGCCGGAGATCAGCTGCCATCACGCCTCTCAGCATATTTACTTCCCGAAATTCAAACCCTATTCGCACACGAATCGGCCGATCGCGAAGAACCAAATCCAATATAAAATTGCAATTTTTCCGGGAAAACACGCCATGGACGATGCTGCCTTCCCAGATACCCAGTCGTTCCCCAGCAAAGGTAAAATCAACTACTAATCTTCTTTAGTTCTTGTTTTCTTACATTTTTATGGTTTTTTTTTTCTGGGTAAGTTTTTTTCTTGTACAGGAGTTGTACAAAACAATTCGTAACCAATTGGAAATTCTTAAAAGAGAATTTCTCACGTTCTTCTGCTGACTGTATTAAAAAGATGAGATTTTGCACAGAAATTTTTATATGTCACAGTTAACTAGAGCTTCTATATTCTTTATGTTCTTTGGCTTCTATATTCTTAATTTTCCTATTTTTTCTGTTAATATGTATACAGAGGTGGTACCCGATAAAGAAAGGCTCAAGCTTTCTGATTTTTTCAATAAATTCACCGTGGAAGTGAAACCGTTCATAAAGAAATGCGGATACTGCGCTTTTGATTTTGGTAAAGAAGTTCAACGATTTCGATGGCATATTGCCTGCATTCAGAAACAGGGGGCACAAATCTGTAGGAATACCCCTGTTAATGTCACTGAGGCCGCGGTGAAACTCCTGACAACCGCTGCAAAATCCTCTGATCCTCAAGTTATATCTTCTGCTGTACGCGTTGCCCTTACTAGTGTTAGTGTTGAGATTGAAGCACTCAAAGCTCCACAGTTGACTAGCCCTGCTGATGAGACCGAAGATTCGATGAGACTATCTTCATCTCCAACTGGAGAGCCCCTATTTAGGGGCTTTTTTAGCATCCCAAAAGATGAAGCAGCACTGCTCGAGAATGCCCTTGTTAGCTATCCTGATCTGTGGCCGCCAGAAAAACCTGAACTGCTGAGATTATCCCGTTACAAAAAACTTTTGGATTATCTTGGATTCCTTAAAACTTATGAAGGGCTGACATTAGATGAGGTAGAACAGAAGTCGCTGGACAAGTGTTACGTGTGAAATGGTTTATCAATTAGCGCAAGTGCACACTATCGTAAACAAGTAATAAAGTGATAAGTAAGTATCGTTCCCATGAGGATTGTTTCACTAAGTACCAAAATTTATAATCCTAACACTATTTGGCAAATTGTTAAGTTGGATTTGAAGCAATTAAATAAAGATGTATGCAGAAAATACTTAAAATAAATATTGATGCAATTGGAGTAAAGATGAAGATGAATAAAAGACCTAGGGATCAGACTTCACTTAATAATTTTGGATTGACTCACCTATCTACACTAATCCAATTTTAACTTCCTTAATTGATAGTCGAGTTTCCCTAAATTAATTACTAGCCTCTTCCAAGGTCAAGTAATTCTATAATTAATTGTTAATCCACTATATTCCTATGTGAATTAAAATAACTAATCATGCATTAGGATTTATGGAACTCATTAAGACTACATAAACCATATGAATATATTCCTATTTCATATGCAATTTACGGTTTTAATTACAGGTTCCATACACATGTATCTCCTTCCGGTCTCCACACACATATTGAGTTCATTCAAAAGGTGGTCAATCAATTGAAAGCATTAAGAGTAATAATTAAAACTCAATCTAGGAAGTAAAAACGAAATTAGTTTCAATAGATTAGAATTCAATCCATTATTATCAAGTTACGTCATCACCCTAGGAAGATGAAAAATTAGAACATAATGAAATTAAACACAAACATAGAATAAAAACATCATCACATTCATGAACACAAGATTATAATTACAAATGCATGAAAATAGAAAAGTTATCCATCCATTAGGAGGTAGAACCATCCATGTAGGAGGAGAACACAAGATTACAATTACAAATGCATAAAAATGAAAATACTATCCATCCATTAGGAGGTAGAACCATCCATGTAGGAGGCATACAAGAACTTAAAATTGCATGAACTAAACTACTATCTAAGATGCATGAATGAATGATTCAATGCTTGGGATCCTGAATGCTCTCTACTTCTACCTATTTATAGGTGAATGAACCAGCTACAAGCCATCCAATTTGACAAGTTGCTACCAATCACACGCAGCCAACATTTTTTATTTTCGCAGCACAATTTGTTTCACTTTGTTGGCAACTTTTGACCACCGAAATGGTTGATTTACATCTTTATGTCAACATAGGAGTTGTAGGGCTGGATCTTTTCTTCAATTTGCATATAAATAACTCCTAATTTGGACGTTTCTAGCTCAAGTTGTGATTAGATTAGTAGCCATATGTCAGATTCTGTCAGAATCACTGTTTCATCTTCCAAGCAGAATTTGAGATCCTTAGGTCCCGAACTGGGCTTTTCTTAAAACATGAAAATTTTAGGGCTTCTTCTTAGCTTTCCATCCATATAAAGAACAGCCCAATCGGACATCCAGAACTCCAGATATGGCCTAAAACCTGAAACAGTGTCGGATTACAGCATTATCTAAAATATTTGTTTTCATCTCAAATTCAAGATCCATTCACCAAATGCAACTAAATTTATTTAATTTAACAAGATAACATCCAAAAATGCATCATGCAAGGGAAAATAAGTATGTAAATATTTTACGTATCAAATTCCCCCACACTTAGCTTTTGGACGTCCTCGGACAAACACAAAATAAAAGAAAACTAATACTAATGCTAATGTTAGTACTAATCTACCCATGAGATAGTTAGAAAAACATAAGAAAGATAATTAAAGTACAAAGATATCATAGCATTCATGAATCAACAAATCTTGACATATAAAATCAAAAAGAAATTGCAACTTCATTTGAGAAGGATTGAATCAGATTGATATAATCACTGGAACTCTTCCTCTCTCAAATGTTTATTGGCAAGTGTTTCACTCAAATTCATCCTATTAAAGATTGCACTACCATAGGCTTGCATAAATTCTCAATCTCCACTACCTGATTTACATGCACACTTCAAATCAAAAGGTCTTATTAAGGGTTGTAATGAGGCCAAAGTAAAGGAAAGATAAAATAGGGATATGAAAGGCTGAAATAAGGAGAGAAATTAATAAAGCAATTAAAACATGGGTAATCTCTAAATAATTTTATCTTAACATAGCAGCCCACGATTCTCATCAATTTCTCTCTTTTTCTTTTTTTTTATTTTTTTTAGTTTTTCTTTTTTTTTTTTGAATAAAAACCCTCGCAACTTTGAAGTTAATAATACATATTCCCCCACACTTCGTCAAAAACCCATTTTTCAAAGATTCAAATGCTCTACTAATCCCTAGGGTTAAGTAAAGACAATTGATATTTCATTAAATGACATATTAATAGGTTAAAGCAAAGAAACGGTTAATCAGGCTCAAAGGGGTTTATTAATGGTAAAACTGCAGGGTTGGCTATTTAGTTCAAACTGAGGAAAAAAAATGCCTTTATCATATCTGAGTATGCATGTAAATTGTAATCTCAACCAGATTTCATGCAAGTTCTAGAGTGACAACTTAACAGGTGAATATCACACGCAAGAAATATAATATTGATTCAACAAATAGGCTCAAAATCTCACGGTTAGAGGTTTCTAACTCAATCCAACTCAAAATCCATTGCAAAATCTATCAATCCTAAGAAGTAAGAAAGTTGTTCA
This sequence comes from Sindora glabra, assembly GCA_020226215.1. Lineage (NCBI taxonomy): Eukaryota > Viridiplantae > Streptophyta > Magnoliopsida > Fabales > Fabaceae > Sindora > Sindora glabra. The sequence continues at coordinate 51,522,625 of CM035232.1, read as the reverse complement.
ATCATGCTATGAAATCTTTTAAAATTATTGAAAAGAACCTAATAAGCAGGATTTTTTTTTTAATATTTTTTTGTTTTTTTTTGTTTTTTTGTTTTTTTGTTTTTTTTTTATGCGTATCAAGAGTGAAAAGCTCTTTACTCGGCCATCCCTTTTCTTTTATAATAAATCTCATAGTTCTACTACCAAAATATCCTACAAAGTAACCGAAAATAAAAATAATTTTTTTTATAATAATTTTCCCTCCCACACTTAATGTAGACATTGTCCCCAATGTCTTCAGCAGAGTAGCAAAAAGGGTTTATTAAAAAGAAATGCATAAGCAACACACATATAAAAGAAATTTTGGGAGTAAAACCAAGAGTAAAGAAAGTTACAACCGGAGAGTGGTGTCTGGCTCATGCTGCTGACTGCTGGTTGGAGATTGCCAATCTATCTTTTCCACTGATGGATCTGGTTTAGGTTTATAGTCCTGTAGTTGGTCAATCAGCTGATCAGCAGTTGAGGCAGACATTATGGCACGGCGAGTCGCTTGAGGTATGAATCCTTGTTCCACAGCTTGGTCTAAAAAAGATAGCAAACTATCATAAAAACCATTAACATTAAATAAACCTACTGGCTTTTGATGAAAGTTCAAGTTAATCTAATATGCAATGCTGGAAATTCCATCTAATGCTTCTAGACCACCAGGTAAAGCAATAAAGGCTTCAGCACTATAAAGCATGCATCCCATACGTTCAGGCAAGTTTGAAACCTTTAATGTTTTACCGATGGCATATTTCTTATCATCTAAACCATTCACAAGGATACTCAGTATTTTGCTTCCTCTAATGTTGGCAGAAAAGGCCACACTTCCTTTTAAGCTATTAAGCCCTCCTCCATACACGCAAGCAATCTTTCTAGCAGCTAATGCATGACCAAGTTCAATTGCTGCTAGCAGAAATTCTACATTCTTTCCAGCAAAAGATTCACCAAAAACACAGATAGATTTAAGTCCACATTTTGATGGTTTTTCGACCTCTTCCTCTTCTTTACTCTCCCTCTCAGACATTTTGCAAAGTGTGATTGCTGAAATGCATTCTTATAATACAAAAGCAGAAACAAAGAAATCACGCAAATCAGATAATATCAGAAAAATACTGTACAAAACTGACAAGTGTAATAATGGCCTGAACAAAGTATAATACGGAATGTAAAGAAAGTCAAAAAGTTGCTGAAAAGGTAAACTTAAAAAGAAGAGAAATGTACGAAAAGTTAAAAAGCAGCTGTAAAGATAAAAAGATAAAGAGATAAAGTAAAGCAGACAAACATATGTACAGTAGTTGTGATTGTGGCTCACATCTTCCTCTGATTTTTCGTTCAGTAACGGCTTAAACGGCTTCTATGAGCCAAGGATTTGCTTCCCATCCAATTTTCTTATAAACTGGCAAACAGGGTCTTTTACAGTCAGATCCCCAAGACTGTAGCGTTCCTTTTCTGTATGGAATAAGTTCATTAAATCAAGAAGAACAATATGAACATCTCCGCTAGGATGCGTCTCAAGAGTCTGAATAATATTATCCAATGACTCTTTACTCAGCCCATCCTTTATGAATCGGATTTTATCCTCTCGATTTACTGAAATCATTCCTTTACTCCTACAGAGCCTATTACAGTTCCACCTTGCACACTTATGACAGACTCTCATTCTTTTAACTCTTCTCTTTTTAGAGTAAGAACTTCTTCCCATACCTGGCATACGTCTAAAAATGATTCATGAAACTCACTTGCTAAACGTACCTTAGCTTCAATAATCCAACGTATGTCCTCGGGAAGACCCAAACGCTTAAATGCCCTCATTCTTTCAAGTCGACAGTTGTAGATTTTCCTGAGCACATCTTTGGGAAGAGTAGGGAATCTGCTCTTAAGCTTTACAAGGCATTCCTCCATGATGAAAATGATGAAAGCTGAAATTGTGAGTGAAAAATGCTGTGCGATGTGTGCTTAAATAAGAAAAGAAATGAGAAGAGAAAGAAATCTTGGGTTGCCTCCCAAGCAGCCGCCCTTCTTTAACGTCTTTAGCTAGACAAAGTCCTAACCTATTGCTTTATTATTATTGTTATTATTATTATTATTATTATTTTTTTTTTTAATAATACTTACCAGCTGGCTCCTCGAGCGTGATGACAGTCTTGATAGTGTTGAATGTACTGTTATTGTATTCCTTCAATCTTTGCCCATTCACTTTGAATTTCCTATCACCATCTTGAATCTCCACAGTTCCATACGGCCAAACTTGAACTACAGTAAAAGGCCCTGACCACCTTGATTTTAATTTTCCTGGAAAGAGTTTTGACCTTGAGTTGTAGAGAAGTACTTTCTGCCCCGGTGTGAACTCCTTCCTTGTAGTTCTCTTATCATGCCACATTTTTGTCTTCTCCTTGCAGAGCTTAGCATTTTCATAAGCCTTTGGTTCCAATTCTGATGATTTATCTCTTAATGGAACAGGTTTACTTGACCTCTCTCATAAACCCTTGAATGGTTTCTTGTTTAAAACTGGAGAATTTTTCTTAAGGCAATTAATCTGCTTCAGGATTTTAGGATCAGTAGACTTTGATGCATCAACCATTCCTACTGCTGATGGCTCTTCTGTACAGGTTTCATGCATTACATCTTTTATGCAATTGGTCGGTGTGTCTACTCTGTAACAGACATTATCTTCATATGGAAAAGCTTTAAAAATATTGAAAGATATTTGATCATTTTGAACCTGTAAAGTTAGCTTTCCCTTTTGCACATCAATTAGAGCTCGTCCAGTTGCAAGAAATGGTCTCCCAAGAATAATAGGAATTTCTTGGTCTTCTTCCATGTCAAGCACTATGAAATCCACTAGGAAGATGAATTTATCAACTTTTACTAGCACATCCTCAAGGATTCCACGTGGATGCTTTATTGAACGATCTGCTAGCTGCAGTGACACGGTAGTTGGTTTTACTTCTCCCAATCCCAACTTCTTGTAGACGGATAATGGCATCAAATTCACACTTGCACCAAGGTCACATAAGGCTTTTTCAAATTCACACTCTCCAATGGTACAGGGTATGCGGAAGCTCCCAGGATCTTTAAGCTTTGGCGGTAGTTTCTTTTGGAGAATTGCACTGCACTCTTCAGTTAAGGCCACTGTTTCGAAATCCTCCAGTTTGCGTTTCTTTGATAAAATCTCCTTCATAAATTTTGCATAACTGGGCATTTGAGCTAAAGTTTCAGCAAATGGGATGTTGATATGCAACTTCTTGAACACCTCCAGAAACTTGCTAAACTGCTTGTCTAGCTTAGCTTTCACCAATCTTTGGGGAAATGAAACTGGAGGAACATATGGTGGAGGATTATCTGGAAAAGTCATTCTTCCTGGAATCACCTCATCTTCTTTCTGAGCTTCTTCATTTTTCTTCCTTGATTCTGGCTCATTTAACTGCTTCCCACTCCTTAATGAAACAGCCATTACTTGCTCTTTAGGATTTCTTTCAGTGTCATTGGGTAAAGTGCCTGGTTGTCTGGAATTCAGCATACTTGCAATTTGGCCCATTTGCACCTCCAGATTTTTGATTGAGGTTGCTTGAGTTTGCATGATTGTTTCATGATTCTTGAGTGTAGCTTCTGTTCTGGCCATGAATTGGGAAGTATTCATGGTTAGTTGAGCCAATGCTTCTTCTAAATTTGCCTTTGGTTGTGGTGGTGATTGCTGAATTTGCTATTGATAATTCCCTTGAGGTTTGAACATATTCTGATTACTCCTCCACCCTAGATTAGGGTGGTTTCTCCATCCTGGATTGTATGTGTTTGAGAAAGGATCATTTTGACGATTTTGATTCCCCACATAGTTGGCTTGTTCAAGGTTGAGAAGGAATGAATGGATTTCCTTCTTGGCATTGTGTGCTCATGTGAGGGCCTCCACATAAATCACAAGCATCTGCAGGAGTTCTGATTGCATTTGCTTGAGCTGTTAATGAACTCACTTGCTTGGATAAAGAGGTACTTGAGAAGACAAAGTGGTTAGAATGTCTAGCTCATGAACTCCAAGTGCTTTCTTTGAAGTGTTGCGTTCAGAAGGCCATTGGTAAGCATTTGCTGCCATTTCTTCCAACAGTTCCATAGCAGCTTCGATGCTTTTTTCCCATTAATGATCCACCAGCTGCAGCATCTACAAGTGTTCTGGTAGCATTAGACAATCCATTATAGAAAGTCTGCAACTGTAGCCAATCTGGTAGCCCATGATGAGGATCATCTTCTTAGCAGCTCCTTGTATCTTTCCCATGCTTCATAAAGGCTTTCCATGTCATGCTGGGTAAATGAAGCAATTTCATTCCTCATTTTTGCAGTTTTAGCTGGAGGAAAGAATTTTGCTAGGAATTTTTGTGCCAATATGTTCCATGTAGTGATGCTCCCACTGGTAAAGAGTGGTAACCAGCTTTTAGCCTTATCCCTAAGTGAGAAAGGGAAGAGTCGCAACCTTATGGCATCATCAGAAACGCCATTATGCTTGAATGTATCACAGATTTCCAGAAAGCTGACTATATGTGCATTCGGATCTTCTATTGGAGAACCTCCAAACTGGTTTGCTTGCATCATTTGAATTATGGCTGGCTTGATTTCAAAGTTGTTGGCTGGTATAGGTGGTCTCCTGATTCCAGAAATGGTATCCATGACTGTTGGTGTGGCATAGTCACGGAGTGCTTTGGTGTCTTGTTCTTCTCTCAAATCTGCCATGCTTCACCTTGATCTACAGTTGACTGCTTCTGTATCTTTCGATTCCTTCGACAAGTTCTCTCGATCTCAAAATCAATAGCAGTGGCTCAGCAACTTTTGATCTGATCATACACTAGAACAAACCTGAAAAGAGAAAAGAAACACCAAAGAAAAAAATGTAAAATAAAAACCAAATTAGGATTAAGATTACTTGGTATTGATATTAATGATAACAATCCCCGGCAAACGGCGCCAAAAACTTGTTACGTGTGAAATGGTTTAACAATTAGTGCAAGTGTACACTGTCGTAAACAAGTAATAAAGTGATAAGAAAGTATCGTTCCCACGAGGATTGTTTCACTAAGTACCAAAATTAATAATCCTAACTCTATTTGGCAGATCAATAAGTTGGAAATGAAGTGAGTAAATAAGATTGATGCAGAAAATACTTAAAATAAATATGAATGCAATTGGAGTAAAGATGAAGATGAATAAAAGACCTAGGGATTAGACTTCACTTAACAACTTCGGATTGAATCATCTATCTACACTAATCCAATTTTATTCCCTTGATTGATAGTCGAGTTTCCCTAAATTAATTACTAGCCTCTTCCAAGGTCAAGTAATTCTATAATTAATTGCCAATTCACTATATTCCTATGTGAATTGCAACAACTAATCATGCATTAGGATTTATGGAACTCATTAAGACTACATAAACCATATGAATATATTCCTATTTCATATGCAATTTATGGTTTTAATTATAGGTTCCACACACATGTATCTCCTTCCGGTCTCAACACACATATTGGGTTCATTCAAAAGATGGCCAATCAATTGAAAGCATTAAGAGCAATAATTAAAACTCAATCTAGGAAATAAAAACGAAATTAGTTTCAATAGATTAAAATTCAATCCGTTATTATCAAGCTACGTCATCACCCTAGGAAGATGAAAAATTAGAACATAATGAAATTAAACACAAACATAGAATAAAAATATTATCACATTCATGAACACAAGATTATATTTACAAATGCATGAAAATAGAAAAGTTATCCATCCATTAGGAGGTAGAACCGTCCATGTAGGAGGAGAACATAAGGATACAATTACAAATGCATGAAAATGAAAATACTATCCATCCATTAGGAGGTAGAACCATCCATGTAGGAGGAGAACCTAGCCTTCCATGTAGGAGGCATACAAGAACTTAAAATTGCATGAACTAAACTACTATCTAAGATGCATGAATGAATGATTCAATGCTTGGAATCGCTGAATGCTCTCTACTTCTACCTATTTATAGGTGAATGAACCAGCTACAAGCCATCCAATTTGACAAGTTGCTACCAATCACACGCAGCCAACATTTTTGATTTTCGCAGCACAATTTGTTTCACTTTGTTGGCAACTTTTGACCACCGAAATGGCTGATTTACATCTTTATGTCAACATAGGAGTTGTAGGGCTGGATCTTTTCTTCAATTTGCATATAAAGAACTCCTAATTTGGACATATCTAGCTCAAGTTGTGATTAGATTAGTAGCCATATGTCAGATTCCGTCAGAATCACTGTTTCATCTTCCAAGTAGAATTTGAGATCCTTAGGTCCCGAACTGGGCTTTTCTTAAAACATGAAAGTTTTAGGGCTTCTTCTTAGCTTTCCATCCATATAAATAACAGCCCAATCGGACATCCAGAACTCCAGATATGGCCTAAAACCTGAAACAGTGTCGGATTACAGCATTATCTAAAATATTTGTTTTCATCTCAAATTCAAGATCCATTCACCAAATGCAACTAAATTTATTTAATTTAACAAGATAACATCCAAAAATGCATCATACAAGGGAAAATAAGTATGTAAATATTTTACGTATCAAATTCCCCCATACTTAGCTTTTGGACGTCCTCGGACAAACACAAAATAAAAGAAAACTAATACTAATGTTAATGTTAGTACTAATCTACCCATGAGATAGTTAGAAAAACATAAGAAAGATAATTAAAGTACAAAGATATCATAGCATTCATGAATCAACAAATCTTGACATATAAAATCAAAAAGAAATTGCAACTTCATTTGAGAAGGATTGAATCAGATTGATATAATCACTGGAACTCTTCCTCTCTCAAATGTTTATTGGCAAGTGTTTCACTCAAATTCATCCTATTAAAGATTGCACTACCATAGACTTGCATAAATTCTCAATCTCCACTACCTGATTTACATGCACACTTCAAATCGAAAGGTCTTATTAAGGGTTGCAATGAGGCCAAGGTAAAGGAAAGATAAAACAGGGATATGAAAGGCTGAAGTAAGGAGAGAAATTAATAGAGCAATTAAAACATGGGTAATCTCTAAATAATTTTATCTTAACATAGCAGCCCACGATTCTCATCAATTTCTCTCTTTTTCTTTTTTTTTTTTATTTAGTTTTTCTTTTTCTTTTTTTTTTGAATAAAAACCCTCGCAACTTTGAAGTTAATAATACATATTCCCCCACACTTTGTCAAAAACTCATTTTTCAAAGATTCAAATGCTCTACTAATCCCTAGGGTTAAGTAAAGACAATTGATATTTCATTAAATGACATATTAATAGGTTAAAGCAAAGAAACGGTTAATCAGGCTCAAAGGGGTTTATCAATGGTAAAACTGCAGGGTTGGCTATTTAGTTCAAACTGAGGAAAAAAAAATGCCTTTATCATATCTGAGTATGCATGTAAATTGTAATCTCAACCAGATTTCATGCAAGTTCTAGAGTGACAACTTAACAGGTGAATATCACACGCAAGAAATATAATATTGATTTAACAAATAGGCTCAAAATCTCACGGTTAGAGGTTTCCGACTCAATCCGACTCAATCCAACTCAAAATCCATTGCAAAAGCTATCAATCCTAAGAAGTAAGAAAGTTGTTCAATCATGCTATGAAATCTTTTAAAATTATTGAAAAGAACCTAATAAGCAGGAATTTTTTTTTTTTAATATTTTTTTTGTTTATTTTTTTTTTTGGATGCGTATCAAGAGTGAAAAGCTCTTTACTCGGCCATCCCTTTTCTTTTATAATAAATCTCATGGTTCTGCTACCAAAATATCCTACAAAGTAACCGAAAATAAAAATATATATATTTTTTTTATAATAATTTTTCCCCCCACACTTAATGTAGACATTGTCCCCAATGTCTTCAGCAGAGTAGCAAAAAGGGTTTATTAAAAAGAAATGCATAAACAACGCACACATAAAAGAAATTTTGGAAGTAAAACCAAGAGTAAAGAAAGTTACAACCGGAGAGTGGTGTCGGGCTCATGCTTTTGACTGCTGGTTGGAGATTGCCAATCTTTCTTTTTCACTGATGGATCTGGTTTAGGTGTATAGCTTTGCAATTGGTCAATCAGCTGATCAGCAGTTGAGGCAGACATTATGGCACGGCGAGTCGCTTGGGGTATGAATCCTTGTTCCACAGCTTGGTCTAAAAAAGACAGCAAACTATCATAAAAACCATTAACATTAAATAAACCTACTGGCTTCTGATGAAAGTTCAAGTTAATCCAATATGCAATGCTTGAAATTCCATCTAATGCTTCTAAACCACCAGGTAAAGCAATAAAGGCTTCAGCACTATAAAGCATGCATCCCATACGTTCAGGCAAGTTTGAAACCTTTAATGTTTTACCGATGGCGTATTTCTGATTATCTAAACCATTCACAAGGACACTCAGTATTTTGCTTCCTCTAATGTTGGCAGAAAAGGCCGCACTTCCTTTTAAGCTATTAAGCCCTCCTCCATACACGCAAGCAATCTTTCTAGCAGCTAATGCATGACCAAGTTCAGTTGCTGCTAGCAGAAGTTCTACATTCTTTCCAGCAAAAGATTCACCAAAAACACAGATAGATTTAAGTCCACATTTTGATGGTTTTTCGACCTCTTCCTCCTCTTTACTCTCGCTCTCAGACATTTTGCAAAGTGTGATTGCTGAAATGCATTCTTATAATACAAAAGCAGAAACAAAGAAATCACGCAAATCAGATAATATCAGAAAAATACTGTACAAAACTGACAGGTGTAATAATGGCCTGAATAAAGTAGAATACAGAATGTAAAGAAAGTCAAAAAGTTTCTGAAAAGGTAAACTTAAAAAGAAGATAAATGTACGAAAAGTTAAAAAGCAGCTGTAAAGATAAAAAGATAAAGGAAACGTAAAGCAGACAAACATATGTACAGTAGTTGTGATTGTGGCTCACATCTTCCTCTGATTTTTCGTTCAGTAACGGCTTAAACGGCTTCTATGAGCCGAGGATTTGCTTCCCATCCAATTTTCTTATAAACTGGCAAACAGGGTCTTTTACAGTCAGATCCCCAAGACTATAGCGCTCCTTTTCTGTATGGAATAAGTTCATTAAATCAAGAAGAACAACATGAACATCTCCGCTAGGATGCGTCTCAAGAGTTTGAATAATATTATCCAATGACTCTTTACTCAGTCCATCCTTTATGAATCGGATTTTGTCCTCTCGATTTACTGAAATCATTCCTTTACTCCTACAGAGCCTATTACAGTTCCACCTTGCACACTTATGACAGACTCTCATTCTTTTAGCTCTTCTCTTTTTAGAGTAAGAACTTCTTCCCATACCTGGCATACGTCTAACAAATGATTCATGAAACTCACCTGCTAAACGTACCTTAGCTTCAATAATCCAACGTATGTCCTCGGGAAGACCCAAACGCTTAAATGCCCTCATTCTTTCAAGTCGACAGTTGTAGATTTTCCTGAGCACATCTTTGGGAAGAGTAGGGAATCTGCTCTTAAGCTTTACAAGGCATTCCTCCATGATGAAAATGATGAAAGCTGAAATTGTGAGTGAAAAATGCTGTGCGATGTGTGCTTAAATAAGAAAAGAAATAAGAAGAGAAAGAAATTTTGGGTTGCCTCCCAAGCAGCCGCCCTTCTTTAACGTCTTTAGCTAGACAAAGTCCTAACCTATTGCTTTATTATTATTATTATTATTATTATTAATTTTTTTTTAATAATACTTATCAGCTGGCTCCTCGAGCGTGATGACAGTCTTGATGGTGTTGAATGTACTGTTATTGTATTCCTTCAATCTTTGCCCATTCACTTTGAATTTCCTGTCACCATCTTGAATCTCCACAGTTCCATACGGCCAAACTTGAACTACAGTAAAAGGCCCTGACCACCTTGATTTTAATTTTCCTGGAAAGAGTTTTGACCTTGCGTTGTAGAGAAGTACTTTCTGCCCCGGTGTGAACTCCTTCCTTGTAGTTCTCTTATCATGCCACATTTTTGTCTTCTCCTTGCAGAGCTTAGCATTTTCATAAGCCTTTGGTTCCAATTCTGATGATTTATCTCTTAATGGAACAGGTTTACTTGACCTCTCTCCTAAACCCTTGAATGGTTTCTTGTTTAAAACTGGAGAATTTTTCTCAAGGCAATTAATCTGCTTCAGGATTTTAGGATCAGTAGACTTTGATGCATCAACCATTCCTACTGCTGATGGCTCTTCTGTGCAGGTTTCATGCATTACATCTTTTATGCAATTGGTCGGTGTGTCTACTCTGTAACAGACATTATCTTCATGTGGAAAAGCTTTAAAAATATTGAAAGATATTTGATCATTTTGAACCTGTAAAGTTAGCTTTCCCTTCTGCACATCAATTAGAGCTCGTCCAGTTGCAAGAAATGGTCTCCCAAGAATAATAGGAATTTCTTGGTCTTCTTCCATGTCAAGCACTATGAAATCCACTGGGAAGATGAATTTATCAACTTTTACTAGCACATCCTCAAGGATTCCACGTGGATGCTTTATTGAACGATCTGCTAGCTGCAGTGACACAGTAGTTGGCTTTACTTCTCCCAATCCTAACTTCTTGTAGACGGATAATGGCATCAAATTCACACTTGCACCAAAGTCACATAAGGCTTTTTCGAATTCACACTCTCCAATGGTACAGGGTATGCAGAAACTCCCAGGATCTTTAAGCTTTGGCGGTAGTTTCTTTTGGAGAATTGCACTGCACTCTTCAGTTAAGGCCACTGTTTCGAAATCCTCCAGTTTGCGTTTCTTTGATAAAATCTCCTTCATAAATTTTGCATAACTGGGCATTTGAGCTAAAGCTTCAGCAAATGGGATGTTGATATGCAACTTCTTGAACACCTCTAGAAACTTACTAAACTGCTTGTCTAGCTTAGCTTTCACCAATCTTTGGGGAAATGGAACTGGAGGAACATATGGTGGAGGATTATCTGGAAAAGTCATTCTTCCTGGAATCACCTCATCTTCTTTTTGAGCTTCTTCATTTTTCTTCCTTGATTCTGGCTCATTTAACTGCTTCCCACTCCTTAATGAAACAGCCATTACTTGCTCTCTAGGATTTCTCTCAGTGTCACTAGGTAAAGTGCCTGGTTGTCTGGAATTCAGCATACTTGCAATTTGGCCCATTTGCACCTCCAGATTTTTTATTGAAGTTGCTTGAGTTTGCATGATTGTTTCATGATTTTTGAATGCAGCTTCTGTTCTGGCCATGAATTGGGAAGTATTCATGGTTAGTTGAGCCAATGCTTCTTCTAAATTCGCCTTTGGTTGTGGTGGTGATTGCTGAATTTGCTGTTGATAATTCCCTTGAGGTTTGAACATATTCTGATTACTCCTCCACCCTAGATTAGGGTGGTTTCTCCATCCTGGATTGTATGTGTTTGAGAAAGGATCATTTTGACGATTTTGATTCCCCAAATAGTTGGCTTGTTCAGGTTGAGAAGGAATGAATGGATTTCCTTCTTGGCATTGTGTGCTCATGTGAGGGCCTCCACATAAATCACAAGCATCTGCAGGAGTTCTGATTGCATTTGCTTGAGCTGTTAATGAACTCACTTGCTTGGATAAAGAGGTGACTTGAGAAGACAAAGTGGTTAGAATGTCTAGCTCATGAACTCCAAGTGCTTTCTTTGAAGTGTTGCGTTCAGAAGGCCATTGGTAAGCATTTGCTGCCATTTCTTCCAACAGTTCCATAGCAGCTTCGATGCTTTTTCCCATTAATGATCCACCAGCTGCAACATCTACAAGTGTTCTGGTAGCATTAGACAATCCATTATAGAAAGTCTGCAACTGTAGCCAATCTGGTAGCCCATGATGAGGACATCTTCTTAGCAGCTCCTTGTATCTTTCCCATGCTTCATAAAGGCTTTCCATGTCATGTTGGGTGAATGAAGCAATTTCATTCCTCATTTTTGCAGTTTTAGCTGGAGGAAAGAATTTTGCTAGGAATTTTTGTGCCAATATGTTCCATGTAGTGATGCTCCCCACTGGTAAAGAGTGTAACCAGCTTTTAGCCTTATCCCTAAGTGAGAAAGGGAAGAGTCGCAACCTTATGGCATCATCAGAAACGCCATTATGCTTGAATGTATCACAGATTTCCAGAAAGCTGACTATATGTGCATTTGGATCTTCTATTGGAGAACCTCCAAACTGGTTTGCTTGCATCATTTGAATTATGGCTGGCTTGATTTCAAAGTTGTTGGCTGGTATAGGTGGTCTCCTGATTCCAGAAATGGTATCCATGACTGTTGGTGTGGCATAGTCACGGAGTGCTTTGGTGTCTTGTTCTTCTCTCAAATCTGCCATTGCTTCACCTTGATCTACAGTTGACTGCTTCTGTATCTTTCGATTCCTTCGACAAGTTCTCTCGATCTCAAAATCAAATAGCAGTGGCTCAGCAACTTTTGATCTGATCATACACTAGAACAAACCTGAAAAGAGAAAAGAAACACCAAAGAAAAAATGTAAAATAAAAACCAAATTAGGATTAAGATTACTTGGTATTGATATTAATGATAACAATCCCCGGCAACGGCGCCAAAAACTTGTTACGTGTGAAATGGTTTAACAATTAGTGCAAGTGTACACTGTCGTAAACAAGTAATAAAGTGATAAGAAAGTATCGTTCCCACGAGGATTGTTTCACTAAGTACCAAAATTAATAATCCTAACTCTATTTGGCAGATCAATAAGTTGGAAATGAAGTGAGTAAATAAGATTGATGCAGAAAATACTTAAAATAAATATGAATGCAATTGGAGTAAAGATGAAGATGAATAAAAGACCTAGGGATTAGACTTCACTTAACAACTTCGGATTGAATCATCTATCTACACTAATCCAATTTTATTCCCTTGATTGATAGTCGAGTTTCCCTAAATTAATTACTAGCCTCTTCCAAGGTCAAGTAATTCTATAATTAATTGCCAATTCACTATATTCCTATGTGAATTGCAACAACTAATCATGCATTAGGATTTATGGAACTCATTAAGACTACATAAACCATATGAATATATTCCTATTTCATATGCAATTTATGGTTTTAATTATAGGTTCCACACACATGTATCTCCTTCCGGTCTCAACACACATATTGGGTTCATTCAAAAGATGGCCAATCAATTGAAAGCATTAAGAGCAATAATTAAAACTCAATCTAGGAAATAAAAACGAAATTAGTTTCAATAGATTAAAATTCAATCCGTTATTATCAAGCTACGTCATCACCCTAGGAAGATGAAAAATTAGAACATAATGAAATTAAACACAAACATAGAATAAAAATATTATCACATTCATGAACACAAGATTATATTTACAAATGCATGAAAATAGAAAAGTTATCCATCCATTAGGAGGTAGAACCGTCCATGTAGGAGGAGAACATAAGGATACAATTACAAATGCATGAAAATGAAAATACTATCCATCCATTAGGAGGTAGAACCATCCATGTAGGAGGAGAACCTAGCCTTCCATGTAGGAGGCATACAAGAACTTAAAATTGCATGAACTAAACTACTATCTAAGATGCATGAATGAATGATTCAATGCTTGGAATCGCTGAATGCTCTCTACTTCTACCTATTTATAGGTGAATGAACCAGCTACAAGCCATCCAATTTGACAAGTTGCTACCAATCACACGCAGCCAACATTTTTGATTTTCGCAGCACAATTTGTTTCACTTTGTTGGCAACTTTTGACCACCGAAATGGCTGATTTACATCTTTATGTCAACATAGGAGTTGTAGGGCTGGATCTTTTCTTCAATTTGCATATAAAGAACTCCTAATTTGGACATATCTAGCTCAAGTTGTGATTAGATTAGTAGCCATATGTCAGATTCCGTCAGAATCACTGTTTCATCTTCCAAGCAGAATTTGAGATCCTTAGGTCCCGAACTGGGCTTTTCTTAAAACATGAAAGTTTTAGGGCTTCTTCTTAGCTTTCCATCCATATAAATAACAGCCCAATCGGACATCCAGAACTCCAGATATGGCCTAAAACCTGAAACAGTGTCGGATTACAGCATTATCTAAAATATTTGTTTTCATCTCAAATTCAAGATCCATTCACCAAATGCAACTAAATTTATTTAATTTAACAAGATAACATCCAAAAATGCATCATACAAGGGAAAATAAGTATGTAAATATTTTACGTATCACAAAACATGGCTGTTATGTCACACAAACTATTAGTCTACATATTAACATATATCAGAGTGACATTATATGCATTCCACGTCAATTTTTGACAAATGTGGAAAATGGTTACAATGGCAATTTTAGTTAAAAAATGACGTCTTTTCTTCTAAAGTTTCTATTTTTTATGTAATAGCTCAGGCGTTTAGTGAAAAATCAATATGTAATAATATTTTGCTTCCCCTTATACATTCTATATGGATTTATTAAAAGTTGTTGCTATATCATTCCAAGAAAATCCTAATTCCGTCATACACCTATCCAATAATAACCAATCTCCCAATTCCACCAAACAACCATCCAACTAAAAACAAACATCTCCAATTATCCAACCAATCCTAATATAAATAATTTTATACATTTAATTAGATCAACAAAAAATTCAAGATGTTAAATTAACAAATATTATTTATAGAGAGAAAAAGTTGATCCTAATACCTTTAAATACTAAATAAAAAAAATCAATTTTCTATTACAAGTAATAAATTAGCATAATTTTACATCCTAAAGTATTAAATTATTAAAAGTCAGTTTCAAACAAGTATTATCTTCAACTATAATGGTATCTTCTTAACTAACACCATTAAGACCAATACCACTACAACTATGATCAAGAGGATTAATACGACTATTTAAAAAATAAGAAATAGAAAAAAAATTTAAGTTCATGTACACCATATGAATATGGATAGTTAAGAAGTAGTATACATCTTTTATGAATAATATAAGCATTTAAACTAATAATTAAGAAGTTGTTTATATATTGTTATATCCTTAGAAATTTAACCTTTGATTAATTATTTATTTATCTAATTGCCCATTCATTTATTTTATTTGATCACATTTGTTGAGTTGTGAGGATTTAGAGGAAAGTAGAGAATTACTGAAATAATTAAAGTAATGAAATGTTAAAATAATAAATATGAGAAAAAGTAAAAATAATGAATATGATAGAAGATTTTAGTGTAAGGGAGTTTATTGAATTATTGAAACTTAATTTTTTTATAATATGAAACAACATATAAAAAGCAGAGAAACTACCTAAAATGCTAAACACCAAAACTACCCTTAAGTAATAGAACATTAATGTCCCTTAACTACCTTTGATGCTATAACTGACTACATTGTTCATTTTATGAAAGCTTGAGGACAACCATATGAAACTTTACCAAGAGCTTGACAATATCCTGCATTAAAACTTTCTCATCCATCCTTGATTTATGGTTATGATGAACCATATTGGAATCACACTAGATTTGAAATGATTGATGTTAAGCATGTTGCCATGAGATTTGTAATAATAATCTAATTGCTATCAATGTTGTAGTTTTTTGCACTTGATTTGAAATAATGAAATCTGCCACTGCATGAGTATCTTAGGGGCTTTTTTAGATTAGTTGTAATGGTTGTGTACTTCCTTCTCCTACATTTTCTTTTACATGTAAATATATATTCCAGTCTATTATAACCATATTTTGGTTGGAGCTAGCTTTTGCAAGTAACTAGGATTGTTAGATCTATTACTAAAATTAAACACATTTCAAGTTTGTAATAATCATCTAGTTAAAAGCATGGATAACTTCTTTTGGGTAAAGTTTCATTTCTTGGAAAATGATCATGTTTTGAAACCACTAAATGATAGGGAAAAGTTACTATAGGGATGATGAGATCTGTGTGAATATGGATATGTTGGCCTCCTTTCCATAAGCAAGTCTTGAGTTAGTGAATAATGTATTGAGGGTGTAGATATTGATAGTGAGGTTGGAACTAAACCACATTGCTTAAGTAAAGCTATAGTGCAAGAATAGGTGTTACTCAATTTTATTATTATTAAAGCATAGGTGAAAGGTACTTGGAATTCTTATATTTCTATGATTTAATAAATTTGATGGGGTGAAACCAGTGTTTACAAGCTTCCATAGAAAATTTAAAATTCTTTGAGGTACATTAAGTTTCCACAACTTTTTCCTATGGGAAATAATATCTAAAAGGGATTTGTTGAGATTGGATAAGCTTGGTTTAACATCTTTTAATTAATAACACCCATTTGGCCTATCTAATGGATAAGAGTATGTTAAATATCAAATGAGTAATAAGCTCATTGTATTTAATAAAAACTTTGTGTGAAGCCTATATGGAAACTAGTATTGTAGAACTTGCAATTGGTCACCAAGATTAACTCCTAAGATTAATATTTTTTCCCATTTCCCATTAGTCATTTCAAATTGTTCACAAGTAAACCAAAAGCTTTAATCATTGTTTTGCATCTCTAAGAAGCCTTGTTAGTGGCATAAAATATAGAGCTTAAATCACCTTTACTATACTTACCAACCATGACTTTATTGAGAAGAAAAGATGGCTTGTCGATAATATTCCAAAACTATTTTTAAACTAGTGTTGTGTTGCATTCAGAGATTTTCCTTAGACCAACTCCCTCTCAATCTTAGGTTTAGTAAGTTGATTCCAATAAACAATGTGTATTTTCTTGCCTTTAGATCTACAATCGGCCAAAAATTTATTAATGATGGAATTTATTTTATCATGATAGCTTTTAGACAATTGAGTAGTAGACATATGATAGACTAGAATAAAGGATAACACTTATTTACATAGGACTAGTTTACTTGATTGTGAGAGGCATCTGACTTCCCAACCTTGAAATTTGGCATAGAATTTGGAAATAATGTCTTGTTTAATGATCCTCCATTCCTTTGGACTATTAATATAGCTCCTTAAATATTTCCATAGTCTTATCACTTGTTTCATGCTAATAATGTTAGAGAAAATGGATTTAAATCTTTTGAGAGTGGTAGGACTAAATTTAATCAAGGATTTGGTAGGGTTTGAGACTAGTCTAAACAAGCTACCAAACCTTTAGAATGTCTAACTAATAGCAGCACAAGAGGCGAGGTTTGCTTTAAAGAAAATTATAAGATCATTTATATAAACTAAAAGATTAATCCTTGGAGTAAGCTTAGTAGGTTTGATGATTCCTTAAATGATAGTGTTTGAATATACTTTCTTTAAAGTCATGGATAAAATGTTTGAGCACAAAAAGAATAAATAAAAGAAAAGGAGATCACCTTGCCTAAGGCCTCAAAAGGGATTGATGGTATTAATTAATTCCCCATTAATGATGACTTTATATGTAGGTGAAGTGACATATTCCATAATGATTTTAATCTATAGAAGGGGAAACCTTATAAAGTGTAACACTTTTTAGATAAATTCCCACGAAATGCTATTTTAAGCTTTAGTGAAATCTACTTTTAAGATAACCCAAACTTTTTCCTTCTTTTGATCTTCGAAATAAAATCTGAAATCTCAAAGGAAATCAAAGTATTGTTTGTTGTAAGTCTACCTTTTATGAAAGCACTCTAGTAAGGGGAAATAATATCATTAAGAACATGCTTAAACTTATTGACAATTACTTTAGATATGATCTTGTGGATGACATTGCATAGGTTATTTGAGGTAAAAGAAATTTATGGTGCATTTATTATGAATTGAGTTTAGTATATTAGGAGGGAAATAAATGATGAAGGTTCCTAACATGTCTTTCATTTCATTACATAATTTTTCTTTACAATGTTTCCTTAAAACTTTTATTTCACAATTTTCCTCATCTTTTCAACTCTCCACTCTCCAACTCTTACTTTAAGGTTCTCCATAAAGAAGAATTGCCAACAATCCTCCCTAATATTAATCTAATTAAGGTAAGAGATTTCAACATTCTCAACCCTTAATAAAAGAATAACTGAAGTTGAAAATTGTTGTTGTGGTACTACTACCTAACTATTATTATTTAATTTATATTTAAACTTTTAGCAAGATTTAGATGTTAGTTCAAATATAAGAATAACAGAGTGTACGTTGGTTCCTAAAAGTAAACCAATGTCTTAATGTTCTAAAAAGATTATACATCAATTTTTTTAGAAAAATAACATGCTAATTTTTATCATATTTATTAGTGTTTTAAAACTCCCGGGCTGGTTAGTTCAACTAGTCATACTAGGAATTGAACCTTAGTCTAATTTAAGTGACGGTAAAAATCCAAAAGTATGGTATAACTGATTTGGACTAGTATTTTTATGAAAACTTGTTGAATTGGTATGAACGATCTAGGCAAATCTATGGTGACCCATTCAATAAAAAAGTTAAGAATGGCACTAACAAATCTCAAACACGAGATCTTTAACTAAAGGCACACAACCTTACCATTGGTACCAAAATTCCTTTTTATATATATATGACTTTCATTATATATAATGCATATTATCCTTTGTTTTCCAAATATTCACCTTATTTAAATTTTTATAAATAATATATATATTAAATATTTATTTTTTATGCTATATATAATTAAAGCATTATTATTTTGCAAATATTTAATTTAAATTTTTATTAAATTTAAATGAAGTACAATTTTAATATTATAAAATAATATTAAAATTATTTCAAATGATTATAATTATAGTAATATTAATATTTATTTTTTTATATCTTAAAAATATACTTATAAAATTTAAATGAATTTAATTTTTACCTGTATATATAATATATAATTTATATTTAAAAATATATATTAACCAGTTCAATAAGTTAAATTGGTTCGATCTTGACCCTTTCATCTTATCAGTTCAATAATTAGGCTGGGTTTGAAAACATTAATATTTATAAAAATGTCACTGGTTAAATATAAATGTTAATGCTTTTTTTATTCAATGTGAATTTAATGGTGTCATTTCTCCTTTTTGTAGTAGCAGCGATATCTCATTAATTTGTTCATATTGAAATTAACTTAAGATGTATAGTATTAATGGAGGAAATTAGTTGTCCAGTACTTATTTTTGCATTAATATATTTATATAAACATATATTTACATGTATATACATACACATACAATAATTATACATTTGAAATAATTTAATAATGTTATAACATTTAATATTCTCTTACATTTTAATATAACAATGATTTTTTAATCTATTATCTAATTAATGCATATCTTTATTGATATGATTTGATACAAGGATATAATATACAACAATAAACAATTATCAAGGATAATTAGAATGGCTCTAAATTTATGAACCAAAAAAATTTAAATTTATGTAATATAAATAATATTGTAATATTTTAATAATTATTATTTTTAATATTATAATATTTTTAAGTTATTAATAATTAATAATATTAATAAAATAATAATTAATATTATTATGATAATATTAATTATTATTAAGATATTAATAATAATTAAAATAATATGAGTAATAATAAAAAATATTAATAACATATTAAATAATTATAAAAATTATAATATTAGTAAATAAAATAAAGATAATAAGATAATAATTATAATAATTATTTTAATAATAATTATAAGTAAATTATTTTTAATATAATAATTGTTAATAAAGTAAATTAAAAATATTTAATTTTCTTTCCTATTTGAACCAAAGCCATTCCTTTTCTTTTTCCCTAATTCCTTTTCCTGATTTTATTCCCTTTCTCTAGTTTGAACCAAACGACCCCTAAATTTCTTCTTTTTTATTTACAACAATGAAAGTAATATCATATAATATCATTTGTTTCTACGAAGATGAATTTCCATAGTGTATATAATTCATATTTGCTTACAAATTCCATGGCAATATTTGCAATCAATTATTCTCTACTTTTAACATTATCACGTCATCTAAATATTGTTAAACAAATTGAAATATCATTGTCTATTGATAGATATGGTGAATACAAAAAAATAAATTTATCTATAATTTTCTTATATATATTATCTAGAATTATTTATAATTAATATAGTTTTTTATTTTTATTTAAAATAAATTTTTATGTTTTATAATGACATATATCAATTAAAAATGACAAATTTGATTTAATTAGAGCTTGTCAAATACATATTTTAAAGAGCAAAAATCAAGGAATTAAGTTGGTTATTGTTTCGGGCACTGCCATACGGTGGATTTGGAGGTGGCAGAATAGGCACAATTTTTTAATGCTGAAAGTAAACAACCAAATGATCCTGTAGGTTTCATTGTGTAATATGCTAAGAGTATTTTAAATGCTAATTCATTGAGATTTAATCGCAAACAACCATTTGAAAGACTCTAATTGGAGATAAGTTGGTGCCCACGGCTGGAAGGGTGGTTTAAAATCATAATAATACTTTTAAATTAAACTCAGGACTTTATATGTTGATGAATTGATTATATTTTTTAAAGCATCAAATCAATCATGTTAGAGTATTAGGGAGATACTTAGGAGTTTGGTGACTGGTCAGCCCTAATCTCAATAAGTGGAAGTCAGAAATTTGGTTTAACCCAAATACTCCAAGGAATTTACAAATAGAAATGGCAAATAATCTTGGTGTTAAGTTGGTTTCATCTATGGGAAGTAAGGATTTGGGAACCTGGATAGGGGACTATAAAACCAAGGCAAAGATTAGTAAAGGTATTAGGGAGAAAATTTTTAAGAGACTTCAAGGTTGGAAAATGAGAAATCTTTCCCAAGGTGGAAGGCAGGTACCATGCAAGGTTGTTCTGTAAAGTATTCCTACATATCAGCTGTCTACAATTAAGCTTGGGCATGCACATATTCAGGAAATTGAAGCTATTATCAGGAACTTTTTGTGGGGAGGTGATTCAAATGAAAGGAAAGTTCATACGGTAAGTATCCTGTTAGCAAAGGGGGGTTGGGATTTTTGGACATTAAATGCTTCAATGAGGCCATGTTAGCTAAAAAAAACGTGGAGGATAATTTCAAAACAAGATACTCTGGTAAGTAGATTGTTTCATAGTAATGGGGGAGGCCAGGTTGAAGGATTGGTTCAAATCAAGAGTCAAAGCTCATGGAGATGAGGAGATGTTCAGCATGTTGGAAAGCTAATCACTGATGACATTTTTTGGCAAATTGGTAAGGGAGATAAAGTCCAACTTGGGAGCAGGTATTGGTGGCCTATTGCTGGTCCGGTTTCTCAAGATGGGAAAATATGTAGCAGACCTTAGAATTCATTCTGCACAATATTGGAATTTACAAAGGATTCATGTGAATTTTAATCAACAATATTGGCAAGCAATTTTGTCAACGCCTTTACTGGTCCATGAAATAGATGATTGGTTAGCCTGGATGAAATAAAAAAAGTGGTTTATATACAGTATAAAAAGGATACCAGATCTTATTACAAGACAAACAGGGTCATGCTACTATTGGACCTTTTCCGTGGATAAATTTAAGAGTTGATTTTGCATATTTTTGATAGATTTCCAATCAATTTAAGTTATTTGTTATGTGATGATATTATTAAGATTTTTACTTCTCGTATAGTTAAACAATAATTTTCTTCTTTTCTATTGGACATAGGTCCTACAAAGAAAATATTTTTCTAACAATAATATCTTAAAATAATTTTTATAATTTCAATTCAAAATAAATTGAATAACGAAATTAGTATAAAAACTCTAATATAAAATAATAAATATAAAAACTCATCCTGAAGCTAATATAATTGAGAAACATTTTCCTTAATTTTTCTATTTACAGTATTAGTGCGAAAGATAATTAATTAGATCTGTTATGATTTTATTCATTAATATAATTTTTAATTCATTTTTATTTTCTATTTTACAGAATTTTTTATTCTACTTTACCTAACATTTTTTTAATCCAAATTTTTGTATGAGTGAGTCTTATTGAAATATATATATATATATATAGATTGAAAGAGTCAAATGTAATATAATATTTTTTTAGTAAACATAACCTCATTGGACCGTACATCTTTCTTGGTATATGCAGATAATAGATAAGAGCATAAACTGAAACATTTTGAAAGGAATATCCTATCGAAGTAATCATATTTGCTTCGGTAAATATGCTCTGAAGATCTAATTTTAGGTTATGCTTCAGGAAGGATTCAACATTGTTTTATACATATATTACTTCAAGTAAAAATGATGATCCAATCCGTAAGGACCATGATTGGGAATAATATCTTTAATTAATCTTTATGCAACAGATAAGGATGAATGAAGGAATTATATGTTGTTTAAAAGATACAATTTGGAATGCGTGACGGGGTTAGAAGCAACTTTTGATGCTCTTTCCAATGTTTTTGACTGATGGTTCTATTTTCTTTTTGTCCAGTTGCTGGGCTAATCTTCAAGCCTAGTTTATTGGGCCATTCAGAATGGTCCATGAATTGCCCGAAAAAAATGTAATTAGCCTCGTTGAAGCGTGTTATATTGGGCTAATTTCTAATTCACCCATAGTATTGGACCCAGCATTTAATAAGAGAAACAGTCATCTTTAGGGATGGTGATGGTCCAATTTATTTATACTTGAGTCAATTCAAATTCATCCGTTACTTTTAAGAAATCAAATGGATGAGTGAAATATTTATCCATTAATAAAAGAATCACATATGAATCATTCATAAATATCTATTATCTATTCAACTCATATTTTTTTATTTTATAATTAAAATAAGTATTTAATAGATGATACTTAAAAATTTACCCATACTTTATATTGCAATATAAATATATTATTACTTTGAGGGTTTGTGTATTTAGTTTTGAAATAATATATTTTAATTATTTCATTTTTTAGATAAAAAATTTTTGGAACATCAATCAAATATAAAATATTACTTAAAAGAATATCCCTCCCTATTAGGGGTACAAGTAAGGCACATGACAAGAGGTATTCTTTCCAAATAAGGATGGAAGTAGGCCACTTGGCCTACATGTCCTAATGATCTAGCATATTTTTAAAGTCTATTAGTAAAATACAATAAATTTAGACTTAACTTTTAACTCAATTTACAAAATATGTTAGACCATATTAATTAAAGCATAATCTATTAAACTATTTAGGCATATAAATTTTATTGGTGCTAATAGGTTATGTCAAATCTTAAAGCATTATGCACAAATTAAATGTATATAGGCTACAATAAAATTACAATATGGGTCAAGCTAGATAATTTTTATGTGTGTCTAACATATTTTAGGCAAAATTTAACTTAGCCTAATTTACATCCAATCTTTTTTTTTTTTAAGAAAGGAAAGATTCCTCATATCACTAAGTGGTAAAAATATGCAAAAATTTTAAACTAGCAACATAAATATACATTCAAAATTTTTAGAAATGAAAATTCTTTTTTGCTTTTGATTATGAAAAGATAACAATAATAAAAATTATAATGATAATAAAGGTAGAGATAAAAATAATGAGACAACAATAATTAAATTGATAACTAGATGGATCAGATTTGATCTTTCATCTATGGATCTTAAATTAGTTCATGAACCATATAAAATTTTAAGAGGGTTATAAATGGATAAATGAGTAAAAAATGATACATATATTAATAACCTAATCCAAATTTATCCAATCTATTCATTTGTCATCTTTATCCCTACTAATATTTTCGCAGTCTTTTTTTTTTCCATTTAGTCTCTTGAATTTAAACCCATATATTGCATAAGTTAAGTGCTTTTCACTTCTACTATTGAGAGAGAAAGAAAAAGGGAAATACGAAAAAAAAGACACTAAATTTGGGCAATTAAAAGGGAAAATATGAAAAAACTCTTATGGATACAATTTACTTCTTCTAAGTTTAAAAATTTTGAATCAATTTTTTTAATAGTAAAAGTAATAATTCATTTGATGTATATGTGCAAAATTCTAAAACGAGAGTTTTAAACTACGTAAAAATTTAGAATTAATACATACCATTCACTTAATTAATTATCACTTTTATTAAATTACTTAGTCTTTTTTACAAAAATTTTAAAGTAAGTTATAATATTATTGTATTTTGAATTACAATGTCATATTTTCAAACAAATTTTGAACTTATTTTCATGTATTTAATTGAAATTTTATACAACTAATTTAATTTCTATTATTTATGTAATGTAAAAATTATATGACAAAAGACTTAGTGTATAACATAAAATAATAATGATGCATGTTTAAAATGTTCATGAAAAATCATATAATTTTATAAAATAGCTGAATAAATAAATTATGAGTTTAATTTGAGAGTTTTGTATAATTTAAAACTTTGATTCCAAAATTTTAAAGGGAAGAGCAAAATCCAATCACCTAAAAATTGAAATAATTTTTTTTTGTATTTTTTTTAAACAAAATGCAACTCCAAAAGCAATAAACAAGATTGGTTTAAAAAAAAGAAAAAGGAATTCATAATGGCATTTATGGAGTCATTTGATCTACATAGGAAGTTTTTTTTTTAATAGTAAGACATGTTAAATCATTGGATGTATACATATAAAATCCTAAAATCAAAACTAAAATGCTGAGGAAATTAAACTTCTTATAAAATCTTACTTTTCCTATTTTAACCAATCAAATAACACATATCTACTTATAGACAATTAAAAATTAGTTTATTTAATTTCTACCTCATAAATTATAACCAATAAAAAATAGCTATTTATTAAAATTTAAAATCACAAGTTGAAAATAAATAGGTCCATAAATATCTCTTAGGTGACAAATTAGATTAAGTTTAAGACGAAGTCTTGAAATTAATTATTTTTATTTTTCTTATTTTTATGAAGTCCCATATATTATAAAATAAAAGTTTTAAATTTAAGAAATTAGTATTAATATGTTAAGTTCCATATTGCTTAAATGGTATTGATGATCTCCCATATAAACAGAGAGCTCATTAATGTCATTAAAGAAATAAATAAGTTATCAGAAAAAGAAATATGAAACATCTCTAATAGTTTATTAGTAAAGATCAAACATTTGAAATATCTTTAACTTTTATCAAGAACAATCATTTAGAGTTGAAAATTTCAACCTCAACATTCAAGTTCACAAGTCTTTTAGAGCTCTTTAAGCTCTTTTGAAGTCAAATTCAACCTTTAAGTTAAGATCAAGTCGCATCAAAGCCTTCATTTGAAGTCAGATTCAACATTGATCGAGATTAAGCCTTTTCAAGCCTTCCATTAAAGTTAAGTATTCAACCTTTGAGTCAAGATCAAACTTTTTTAAGTCCTCCATCAAAGTTAACTATTTGGCCTTTTCGAGCCAAGATCAAGCTATATCAAAGCCCTCATTCGAAGTGAAATTCAACCATTTGATTTAAGATCAAGCTTTCCTAAAGTCTCTAATCAAAACAAAGTATCTACCATCTAATTTGAAATTAAGCTTTTTTGAAGCCCTCAATTAAAAGCTAACTTGAAGAGAAGAATTAGAGGATCATCCTACATTCTTTTTCAAGATTTTAAAGATTGTACTCACTTCATCAAAATTAATTAATAAAATTTATTTGTTTAACTTAATTTCTTTATTCAGAAATTATGTGCATACAAATTTTTGGCACACCTAGTAAGATTATCTTCACCTTTCATCCCTTGTCTTCAAGTTCAAATTCACTTAAACAAGTTCAGATGGCACCAAAGAAGTAAGTTTTTGGTAACTTGCTATTCATTGTATCTGGAGTGAATCCTTTAATCAGCTTAGTGAGCTTTAAATGTCCTATAACTCGAAATAAAAATGGAACCTTTGTAAATTTGTATGCTCAAACAACTGTAATGCCAAATCTGACTCCTATTTTCATAAGTTCATCATCATGGAAATCACCTTCACCTATAAGTAGGATAGGAATAAAATTAAAAGTCATTAACATTTTCAATGATGTTTTGGCTTAACCTACTTTATGTAAAAAATTTAAATTTCTATAATAAGTGGATGAGCTACTAAGGCTAATACTCTCTTTTCTCTTACAAAGATTCTAACATTCAAATTGAAGAAACCTTCTTTAAAAGATAACTCTTTTAACTCTTCTAGAACCTTAAGTTCTATTGCAATGCATGTTATGGTGATGAATATAACTTTTTTAAAAGAGAAAGTCTTAACTTTAGCAAAGATACTTGAAGCGCTAATGAAATCCATCCAAAATAAAGAAATAATGAGAGACAAACAAATCTTTAACATCTTGCAAAAGGTTATTGACCTTCCCAAACTGCATGATGATTCAAGTGATGCATCTAAAGATGAGTTAGACCAAAATGAGGAAGATGAAACTACAAATGAAAAATAATCTTGTCTAAAGAATGTTATTCTTGCTAGCTAGCTAAAAGAATTTATCAAAAAAGCTATTAAAGATTAAGTGAAAGAGGGAAGGCTTCCATTTCCTATGTCAAATCATATAATTAAAGGATTAATCTATTGAAAATATCTTAGAATTATTAATCACCTAAGTTTCAATAATTTGATGGCAAAAAGAATTCTAGGCAATATATCACTCACTTTGTTAAAACTTGTAGCAATGTTAGAATTAAGGGAGACCTCATGGTGAAGTAATTCATGTGTTCTTTTAAAAGAAATGCCTTTGATTGGTACATTGACCTAACACTTAGATCGATTAATAGTTAATAATAACTTAAGCATGAGTTTTTTAATCGCTTCTATAGCACTCATTATACTATCAATATGCTTGAACTTACTAACATTTGCTAATAAAAAGATGAGCTTATAGTTAATTATATTAAACAATGAAGGAATTTGAACCTTAACTATAAAGATTGATTCTATAAATCATTAATAATAGCAATGTGTATTTAAGAGATAGATTAGTGCCTAAGTTACATCTTTTAAACCATTAGGTGATAAACATTTGAAGAACTAGCTATAAAAGTGCATGATATTAATCCTAACATTACAACTAACTTAAGTCAAGGGATCTCTATTCATGACAAGAAAAAGGAAAAGAAAAGTTTCAAAAGAATATCAAGTCTTTATCCTTAAAGCTTGAAACCAAGAAATCTATGACTATAACTTCCTTACCAGTCAAGCTCAATATCAATGTAAATAAGCAAGATAATAAAATCATTGGTGCTCCTAATAATGAAAGAAAGGTTTCCTTAAAGGAAGGACAGAAGAAATAGTATTCATTCCTTGATTTTGACGTGGCATCAATGTTGGAATCATTACTTGAAACCAATTTGATTGAGTTGCAAGAAATGAAGTGTCTTGAGAGGCAAACAAAATGGATAATCTAAACTTTTGCAACTATTATCATTTAGTTGGCTATCTAATTAAGAAGTTCTTTGTATTAAAGGACAAGATCATGGAGTTGGCTAGATAGGGCAAGATGACATTTGATGATGATAATGCAATAAGTAACTTGATAATGATTATCCATTTTCACTAAGAGATTATCTTTTTTCTTAAATAATTCATTTGATATGACCATACTATAAAAACTAACTAAGTTTCTAATAATTATTGCAACCTTTGATGTCATTGGGGGCAAGTTTAATGATGGTTCCATCTTAGATGATGGAAAAGGATGGACTTTAATCACAAACAAGAGGAATAAGAAGATAAATTAATGTATGTTCTCTAAAGCAAGCATACTAAGATTTAAAATGATGAACAAAATAAAATAGACACTTATCCAAAGAAAGAATGATCTAAGTCAAAGGGATGGATAACTAGGCAAACAAGAGCTTTTAAAGGAATGTCACATTGCTTTATTTCATGCCATAATAATTTCATGACCTAGAGCACACTACATGCTACCAAGTAAGTGATAAGGAAGATGTTCATCATGAAAAACATGAACTTAAATAAGAAGTGAGTAACCTATACATGACTGTACTAACATTCATTGATCTTAATTCAAAGTACCATAATCATCCTTTTTTGTCATTGGTTTCACTCATGAGCAGAAGAATAACCATATTCTAATAAACAGTGGTTCTACTATCAACATCCTGCTTCTTAAAACAATGAGAGACCTTGAAATCCTGGTGGATGAACTGTCACATTGCCAATTAATGATTCAAGTTCTCAATCAAGGTGGACAATGAACAATCAAGAAAATACGAATTAGCCTTTAAATGAATAAAATGAAGTTAAGTACCTTATGCCCTATCAAGTAACTTACAACTTATTGCTTGAAAGACTATTAGTACATGAGAATGGAGTTATTCTTGTAACATATCACTAATGCTTCAAGTATTATTATGATAGATACGTAAGGAAAGTAGTTGCTAATGACAAACATTTCACTGAAGTTAAGTCCTACTTTACTATTGCTAAGTTTTAGTTGAGGAATAATGTAGTAGGTGAAAAGTATCCTTCTATGCCAGAAACTTCTCTACTTATAAAAGTTAGCATGAAAGATTTGAAGATTGAAGTGCTAATTAGCAAAAGGAAAGCAATTCATGAAGATTGTTAAAAGAAAATAAAATATACTATAATACTTTATAATGTCCTACTTTTTAGAAGAAAGGAAGGCCAATATGCCTTTATAGGGAATAAAAATGATTAATTAGAAGAATAAAAAATTTTAACTATTCTAGTCTAAAATCTTAAAACACTTTGAGTAATTAATCCTCTGCTCAAAGGACTCTTAAGACTATAGCAAGGTTCCATTGTTGAACATGCTATATCACCATTAAAGCAAACTAAAGAAATGTTTGATCCAAATGCTTAAAAGTTGGTGGCTAAGGTAGGTTATGATAGATGAGAACTCGATGCATTGGGAAAAATTCCTTTGGAGATAATGGAAGATAAAATCCTTACAACTACTCAAAAGAACTTAATGAAATAAGGTTATGCTATTAAAAATTTGAGAGTTAGTTTAGGTTTCAAGCAACCAAGCCTATTGCACATTTTGATAAAAAAAGTAAAAAGCCAATATATTACTATCAAAGATGATGAAAATCATATTGATGAAACTCCACCTTAACCTATTGTCTTTAATCATCTTGCTGAATGATCTCCTTAAATATCAAACTTTGATAAACTTAGAAAGCTAAAAATTGAAAAAGCTGCCTTGAAAAAGAATATCTTTTTTAGATGAGCTCTTGACTCATCTTATTTGAAAGGAAACAATATAGAATGGAGAAATAAACCACTTATCTACGAGAAGAAGCACCGAAGTTTTATGCTTTCATGAATAAAGCACTATACAGTATAGGTTGTCATTACCAATGAAGTATTGAAAGGATGAAAACAAATAATAGTGATCACAAGTGGAACATTTGATGAATTTGAAAATAATTTAGTTATTCATATATAATAGTTGACATGAATGATGAAGAACCTCTAATTGAAGAAGAAATTGCCCTACTATCATTAGAGGAAAGTGTCTGGGCTACCATTAATCAATTGAAAAAAGTCAACCTTACCATTTGAGATTATCTTCATCCAATTTTCTTGAATGCAAATCTTACACCAAAAGAGGAAAAGCATATGTAAGTTTGTTGTAAGAGTTTCAAGATGTCTTTGCTTGGTCATACAAAGAGATGCATATGTTAGATCCAAAGATTGTAGTTTATCATCTATTAGTAAGGCATGGTGTTTGGCTAGTAAAGTAATCACTACATTGTTTTGCCCTGAGCTTATCCTTGAAATTGAAAATGAAGTCAATAAGTTAATTGATGCTGGTTTCATTTAAGAAGTTAGGCATCCAACTTGGATCCCCAACATTATTCTTGTAAGGAAGAAAAATGGATAGCTATGCACTTGTGTTAATTTCTAGGATTTGGATAAAGCATGCCCTAAAGATAATTTCCCTTTTCCAATTATTAAGTTTACAATTGATGCTACTACTGACATGAGACTCTTTCATTCATAGATGGATTTTCTAGTTATAATTAGATCCTTATAGCATTAATAAATCAATACTTATAGCTTTTTGCACTTCAAAAGGAATACACTGCTATGAAGTTTTGCCATTTGGATTAAAAAAATGTAGGAGCCTTGTATTAGAGAGAAATGCAAAAGATCTTCAATAATATGCTTCACAAAAATATTGAATGCTCTATGGATAACTTGGTAGTAAAGTTATAAAAAAAGTGTTAACACTTAAAAGATCTTAGAATGGTGTTTAAATGCCTTCTTTGATACTAGTTGAAGATAAGTCTACTTAAATGTGCATTTGCTCTCTCATTTGGAAAATTCCTAGGCTTTATTATGCAATACTGTGGGATTAAGATTGATAAATTGAAGATCAACACTTTACTGTTAAGAGCCAAAACCAAAGGATATTTATGAGCTAAAAAGCTTTCAAGGGAAGCTTACTTATATACATAGGTTCATCTTAAATTTGGTGCAAAAATGTCAACCCTTCAATTAGCTCAAGAAAAAAAAATTCCATTTGAATGGCATAAAGCTTGCCAAAATGCATTAGCAAGCATTAGAACTTATCTAGTTGAACATTAGTTTTGTAACCATCCATGCTTGGTTAACCATTCATCCTTTATATTACTACACAAGAATGTTCATTTGGAGTCTTAATTGCTCATGAAAATAATCAAGGAAAAGAGAATGCCTTGTACTATCTTAGTAGGACTTTAAATGGTGCCAAGTTGAATTATACCTCGATAGGAAGATATGTTTAGCCTTGATATATGTAATTTAAAAGCTTAGACATTATTTACAAGCTCACATTGTTAAATTGATTTCTTAAGTCGATCCTTTGAAGCATATTTTGTCTTGATCTGTGTTTTAAAAGATTGGCCAAGTAGGCATTTCTTTTTTAAGAATTTGACATCATATATGTCCCTGAGAAAGTAATAAAACGTCAAGCATTAGTAGACTTTCTAATTGATCATCTTGTCCCGATGATTAAGAATTAGTTAGTGACCTTCTAGATGAAGATGTAATGCTTGTTGAGCTTTCACTTTTATCAAAAATGTTCTTTGATGGTGTAGTAAGAACTGAAAGGGTTGATACTTGTATTGTTTTCATAAGCCTAGAAAGAGACATTTTGTCATACATCTTCAACTTGATTAAGTGTTGCTTGAACAATATAGCTAAATACCAATTTTGATTATAGGACTTGAGATGGTCTTAGAAATGAAATTTCAAGGACAAAAGTGTTTAATGATTTGAAGTTGATAATTAATCAACTTTTGTCTGCTTATAAAGTAAAGAAGGCTAATCTTTTACCTTATATCAAATATATCATGCAACTCCTTGAACAATTTGATTACACCAAAATATGCAAGTTAATGCTTCAGGTTATTTAGCTTTGACATTAGTGCATATGAATGCTAATATAAAAGTGCTTATATGCTAAAGATGGGTGGTCAATCCTACTTTTGAAAATAAGATTGAAGATTTTGAGGAAAATGTAGATTGTGTCTTTATTTTTAAAATTGAGAAGGAGGATTGGCAAGGGTATGTCTCTATCTTTGAAATTGAGCAGGAGGATTGGCATAAGTTTTTGATTAATTATCTTGAATATGGCAAGTTATTAGATGATCCTTAGAATAGAATTAAAACTCATTGTCAAGCCTCTTAAGTCATATACGACAAGAACACTCTTTATTTATAGTCATTTGAAGGTGTGTTTCTACAATGTCTTGGAGAAAATGAAGCACATATTGCCTTAGAAGAAACTCACTTTAGAGTTTATAGCTAATAAAAAGAATGGGTTACCATTGGCCTATCATGGTAGAGGATTGCATTGACTTCATTAAGAAGTGTGAAGCTTGTCAATTCCATGCAAACTTTATTTACCAGCTATAGGAACCATTGCACATAACAATTGCTTCATGGCACTTTGATGCCTGGGGTCTTGATGTAATTGGTCTAATCATGCTAAAGTTTATTAGCGATCACTCATATATCCTGGTTATAACTGATTACTTCTTGAAGTAGGCTGAGGTAGAAGCATTCAAAGAAGTTAAGAAAGAAATAGTTGTGAACTTTATTCACAAAAGCATCATATTTTGATATGGAGTGTCAAGATACATTATCATTAATACTATGAAGGAGTTTTACAACAAAGTAATGGATAAGCTTCATGAGACATTTGGCTTTAAGCAATATAATTCCTCAATGTATCAGGTACCTATTAATGGCCTAGCTAAAGCTTTCAATATAATGCTTTATAGTTTGTTAAAGAAAGTTGTGGATAAATCAAAAAATGGTTGGCATGAAAGAATTGGAGAAACATTATAGGCATATTGAACCATATATCAAACACCTACTCAAGCAATGTCCTATTCACTTATCTATGGTGTTCAAGTGGTATTGCCACTTGAGAGGTAAATCCCATCACTAACAATAATAATTTAATAAGGTCTTTCAAGTAAACAGAATATGCATTTAAGGCTTGAAGAGTTAGAAGCACTTGATGAGAAAAGACTTGAAGCATAACAATATTTAGAGTGTTATTAAGCTCATCTTTTAAAAGCATTTAGTAAAAAAGTAAGGTCATGTTCCTTTCAAATTGGGGATTTGGTGTTGGCTTTTAGAAGACTTGTTATCACCACTCATAAAATTGGCAACAAGTTTCTTTCAAAATGGAATGACCTACATGTGATTCAATAAGTTTACACCAATGGTGCTATAAGTTAATTGGTCAAGATGGATTAAGGTTGGTTTGATCAATAAAAAATTCTTGAAGCACTTATATAAATGAAAGCAACCATATCGCTGTCTTAACTGCATGAGTGTAAATTACATATGGCTTCAAAAAAAATAAAAAACTCTTATACAATATTGCTAGCCTATATAAGTATAAATTATGATTGGCTAAATCAAAATTAAAACATATGTATACTATTAACTTGCATGAGTATAAACCACATATGGCTTAACAAAAAAAAAAAGAAGCCTTTTATGTAATACTTCTAATCGACAAGAGTAAAAATTATGAATGGCTAAATAAAAATCGAAACATATGTATACTTTTAGCCCACATGAGTATAAACCACATATGGCTTAACGAAAAAAAAAGACTTTTATGTAATACTTCTAGCCTATAAGAGTATAAACTATGAATGGTTAAATCAAAATTCAAGCATATATATACTATTGGCCTATAAGAGTATAAATTGTGAATAATCAAATCAAATCAATCAAAATAAAATTAAACTATGACTAACTTGATCCTTTATTAGGTAGGTAGGAAACTTAACAAATTAGTAAGTGCAGTTCAAATAAATAAATAAATACATAGATGTCCTTTTATAAGTATGATAAAAAAATGAAATCATGAATAAAATTTCATTAATCTAAGCTTAAGTACATGAGTCTAAAATAAATAAATAAATGTAAAAAAAAGCATAGAGAAAAGAGGTGAAGTCAATCCATCCATTGCAACCTCCCTAATTTTGGAAGTTCAGTCCTTAAAAGTTGCTTCATTGCTTGCAAAGCCTTTAGTTCTTCATCACTTAAAATATAAGAGGATTTGATGGTTTCAACTTTTTTCTTCTTCTTTTTAACAAAAGCATCTCTTAACTTTAATGATGGTGTCTTCAAGATGGATAAGTTCATCTTCAAGTTTGGTCATTTGCTTAATGATCTCAATGTTTCTTACCTTATATTGTAGTAACTTGGCATTTGAAGCATCCTTAGCCTCTATTACTTCAAATCAAACTCTACTCATTCAACCTAGCTTAGTTTGATTTTCTAGTTTCATTGTTGTTTCAAGGGAGATTGAGAATTAAGATATCTAGTCACTTTTTGAATATAATGATAAACATTATCTTGTAAAGGTCCAAGATACACATGAAAACCCGTCATGGCATTAAAAATTGATGATATACTAGCCTTTTAAGAAGGAGTGTCTCCAAAAGAGAATAAAAAAAGATTGTTTAAGATATAATTCACCAATTGGGTTGCACTTTGATGACATATAGTGGAAATTGTACTCCTTACTTGAAACACTACATCTTCTAAAGATGGACAAAGGGGCACATTATTCTCTTAAAGGTGGTTTTGAAGGATACAACAATTATTTGCAATCACTGGATTTGTATCTTCTGATATGACTTTTAAAATATTAGCAATAGGTGTTATCCTATACAATTCATTAGGTAAAGGTACAAAAAACTTCTTTTGGTTCCTTTCTTCAAAATGAGATTTTAAGTGTCTCTATTAATGATATGATTAGAGAAATATTTGTGACCTTAACTTCACATTAAAAGTATACCTAACTATGTTTCCTTATGATTGCTAGCACCTTCTTCCAAAACATCATGTATCGGGATAGATGGGTCAATATTGATTCCTTTTAAGTTTGGAAAACTAGTGAGATGCATATCTACAAACTTCAATTCTTTGCCTTTTCCATATTTTAATGGTGTCCGTTTCATGTTGGGTTGAGAAAATGTCTCTTTCCATGCTATAGATCACTAATGAGCATATGCTTTGGTAAAAGAAGCTTCTCTTAGGCTAGTAAAGGACACTAACACCTAAGAACTAGTACCAAGTCTTGTGTAAAAATACTAATATTTAAACACTATTTCTAAAGTAACTTCATCGATAGGATATGACTAATTGCCATGTACATCTTGACAAAATCCAAATTGTTAGTTAAATCTATAAAGGCTGTAAAGTTCAATTAGGAAGGTCTCATCATGATGTAAAATTAAAAAGCTAGAATGAAAAGTAATGAAATATTGCCCTTAGGAATGAGATAATTCTTGATCATTAGACAATGGTGAAGTATGATCATTACATCGCATTAATGTGAAAACATGAGTTATGTCAGGATTCTTCATAAGGGCTTTAGCTTCATGTTAGAGAAAAGATTTAGGCATTGTCTTTGCAGAAAACTTCACTATGATTGCATTGCGATGAATGTCAAAATAAGAATAGTGAGTGGAAGTAAATTGTTAACTAGCCATAAACATAGTGGATTAGGAATAACACTATGCAATGTTTCAAGTTTGTAGAGGTATTGGTTTCCCTTAAACCATTGTATATGCTAATAAGTACAAGAATTGCTAAAGAGACATATCTATTAGTTGTTATAACACTTGCCATATTGAAAACGCTTGGACAAATAAGGCTTGCTTCTTTGTTCAAGAAGACAAACTGGTAAAGCCAATAAGCAAGCATCACTACTAGAAAGATTTCTTCTTTTAAATGGTCTTCAACTTCAAGTTCTAATGGAAGCTCAATCTTTTTATTGCTTTAAGGTATGGCAACATCAATAAGTCTAGATGGATAATGAGACAAGGAAGTGGATGACTTGCTTTTATCCCAGCTTGAAGGCTTATGGTATCTACGAGGATCATGAAACCAAAATTTCACCTAATCTAACATAGACATCTCATAGTAGTCATCTACTATTCATTAATATTTGTGAAAAGTAAGGAATAGATATTTGCAACTACCATAGACAAAGACAATTATGCTACAAGTGCTCTATAACTTAATACTATAAGAGATATGCTTAGTATTTACTGCACTATTATAGACAGAATCGCTCATACTATGAGTGCTTTATAACATAATAGCAAGAGTGATGATTTCATCATAAAAACTACCAGAAATAGGTAGACCACCAATTCTCTTCGTGTCTTAAGGAGAGATGGATAATTCTCTAGCATACATAAAAAGACTGTTTGTCAAAGGATTCTAAAATTTGCACAAGGCTCAAATATTAGACAAATGATAATGATATGTGAATAGGGAGGTAAATAGGGCACCGTATACTTTGGCCTTGACAAGGATATCTTTGTTATGACTCAAAATATCTTCAATCCATTCCCAATAACCATTAATGTGGAGAGATTTGCCGAGTAGGGGCAGAGCTTGCCAAACAACTTCTTTTTGGCCAATGCAGTTGAACAACAAAGGAATACTCTTGTGGTGGTCCATCTCTAGAAGATCGAAGTAGAATTGCCTTTGAGTGTGAAAATCATGTTGGATTAGGATTGCAAAGGTCACAAAAAGATGAAATACTCTAGCATGTGAGACTCCGCATAGGCGTAAGATTCATAGAGTGAAGGTTAGAAGGACTGATGAGCTGATAAATAGGCAATGTTAAGAATAATGTGGATGAACCAGGATTATCATAAACAGTTTCTTGAAGTATGGAGAAGTACTTTAAAGAAAACCATCTTTAAATTGATAAGAAAGCTTTAGAAAGAACTTTAACAAATTTGTGTGATTTCTATGCCAAAAATAATAATAGTAAAATTTGAGAATATGGTAGATAAATAATACCCGATAATCAACGCTGTGAGACAAAAATATGGTAAAGTAACTCGTCAACAGCTCAACTCTCAATATTCCCTTGACAAGAGCAAACTTTTGTCCAAACTTACAGTCTGCAACAAGCACACAGGAACAAGAAAAAAGTAAAACTTTATAGGTCCGGAACCACAAATCTTGGAGAAAGATACATTTATGTTTTTTTTTAAGGGCAACCATGATGTGGAAACCAAGAAGAGATTTAAAAAAAAAAAGGTTAATACCTTATGTATCAACAAGTTAATACTGTGGCACTAAACATTGGAATATTAAAATGCTCGATTGCAAGTAATTGGATGGTGACTGGGCACGTACAGACGAGAAAGATCTCGATTTATTTTAACAAGCTAGTGAATTGCAAATTCTATGAAGGTCCTGCATAGGTGATAAGAGGAGCATTGATTTCTATGCAACTCAATAAGAATCTGGCCACCTATTTCACGCTTAAATCCCACAAGAACATACAATGGGCATCACTCTCTTCTAAGCATGACACAAATATCAAGATTAAAGAAAAAAGAAGAAATAAAAAAATAAGAAGTAAAGGTCAAATTACACACAGATCAGAACAATGAGGAATCGCCAATAACAGGACCTATTATGCATTATTAAATTTTCATATAAAACTCCATTTC
Organism: Sindora glabra; assembly: GCA_020226215.1. NCBI lineage: Eukaryota > Viridiplantae > Streptophyta > Magnoliopsida > Fabales > Fabaceae > Sindora > Sindora glabra. The sequence goes on along the minus strand of CM035232.1, from coordinate 51,485,697 downwards.
GGGCTTGCATAGACATCTTAAAGACACAGTATTCCGTTTACATGTTTGTCAAAGTGTTACTTCTAATTGACTGTTTTCATTCGTATAATTTAAAGGTTTTCTTGGAAAAAAAAAACAGTGCAGATGCACCTTTGCACCTTTAAAGAGGAAGTAAGAAGAAGGGGAGGGGAGAGAGAGAGAGAGAAGAAAGAGCAAAAGATTTATCTAAAAGGTGAAAAAACTTAATTTGAGCTTATCAAACATGGAAGAAGTACAATCTCAGTTTTCAAACTAAATAAACGCAATATGAATTGAAGCCATATGTACATATATAAAAGAAAAGATGCTGAACTTGACTATATGGACAAATACAAGCAGAGATACGTATAAGAGAGAGGCAAAAGGAAAGGACAGATTTACACAAACGTCGCCGTTACATAAAAAATATAAATAAAAAGAAAATAAAGAAACAAGAAGAACTGAAGAACTTACCTCGAATTCTCAGTACTCTTATGATGTGAAAAAAAAAAAAATAGAAGAAGGGTGATCTATGTATAATTATAATACTAAGGTACTAGAGTTGCACACAAACTCCAAGTCAAGATTTTAAATTTTATCTCAATTTTAATTTTTTATGAATATTACTTTTTTTTTGAAAAAAAAAAAGAGAAAAGTGTCACCTTACATTGAGATATGCTTGAAGATATGAATCAGGATGTATATAGAAAGAAAAAGAATAAAGTGTGAAGGCCTGCATCACATGAATATTAACGTGATGGAGATACGTGGCGTGGATATACGTGAGGTGGATGACTATTCACGTGAGTCGTGACAAATGCATGAGAATTTACCTCACATAGATACACGTAAATCTTGCAAAAGCCATCCCATCATATATTGGGGTCCTATGTTAAAGGCAATTATCTTACTTCTGCTTCAAATAGTTTGAAATTATTGCTTATCTCAAAGTAATATACATACACACACACTTGATCATTCACATCAAATTATGTTCAAGTTTATAAATGAGTTTTGAGGGGCATTTATAAGCAATTAAAAATTAACATATTTAATTTTCACATTATAAATTATAATCAATTAGAAAAAATTATTTATAAAAATTTTAAATTTTACATAGAAAATAAGTGAGTTCTATAAAAATCTATTAGATGACAAATCAAATTAAACTCAAAGAGAAGTCTTGGAATTAATTGTTTTTATTTTTCATTATTTTTATAAAGTCTCACATCGGATAAAATAGAAGTTTCAAGTTAAGAGATTATTATAAATATATTAAGTCTTGTGTCACTTAAGTGGTGTGGATGATCTTCCCAAGATTAATATAAATAGAGAGCTCATTGGTGTGATTTAAAAAAAAAAAAAGCTATCAGAAGAAGAAATGTGAAGCTTTCCCAAAATTTTGCCAACAAAGATTAATCATTTAAAGTCTCTCTAACTTCCATCAAGAATGATCATTTAGAGTTAAAGATTTCAACCTCAACATTCAATTTTACGAGTCTTCTCAAGCTCTTCAAGCCTTCTATTAAGCTTCTTTAACCTTTAATCAAAGTCAACTATTCAATTTTCAAGCTGAGATCAAGTTACATCAAAGCCTTTGTTCAAACTCAAAGTCAAATTCAACCGTTCAATCGGTTATCAAACTTTCTTGAAACCCTCAATCAAAACAAAGCATCCACCATATGATTTGAGAACAAGTTTTCCTAAAACCATCAATTAAAAGCTAATTTGAAAAGAGGATTAGATGGTGGATGCTTTATTTTGATTTAGAGATTGTACTCTGCTTCATCAAAATCAATCAATAAAATTTATTTGTTCAAGTTATTTCTTCATTGAGAAATTTTGTGAGTGCACTACTACTTGCACAAAAGCCATATTCTCATATTTTTTTGTTAATCAAATGATCTCTAGATGTGATATTGCCCTGAATTAATGGTAAGGTAACATAGATTGGACTTGTAGGAAAATGTCCAAAGAAGATATGGAAAATACACCTCAAATATGTTTATTATTTTATTCACTAGCTTGACCTATATGAAGTTCAAATACAATTATACATATACATATATATATATATATATATATAATCTTTTAGGTGACTCTTCATCAATACTTATTTAAATCTCACCATACATGAATTTCTGATATTTATATATGTGTGCATTCATATTCAAAGTATATAATCATACACATTAGATTTAATTAATATAAATCTAATAGATACTTAACTTAGGTATATAAAAATTTCAAAATTTTTATTTCTAATCCTCTTCAATTTTGTAAATTTCTATACTTCAAGATTTATTTCATTTATAATCTTTAAACTTCGGGAATTTTTCAATAAATTTTGCGTCATATTCTCTACCAATAAATATAAAGATGTCCTCACAATCAACTTCTCTCTTTTACTTTGGTTTTTAGCAACAACACTTATTTTGCACCTCTTGACATTTTTTTTTTAAATCATTCATATTAACCTTGAGCTTCGCTGACTCTGTCATGATCATCGCTCTTGAAATACTTCTAAATCTTTCTTTGTGTTGCAATTTCTTTCCATCATTTGACTTGCATATATTCTTTCTCTTGTTTCCTCACTAATCCATTGATTTATATTCATATTATTGAATTGTCATAATTGTATCTCTGTTTTCCTCCTTGTCATCGACCATGATTTCCTCATCTTAAAAAAAACAAAACAATTCGTTAATATCTATAATTTAAGTTGCATATATAAAATTCATCAAGAATTGATGTGGGACTATTGTTCGTAGGCGATTTGGAGTGCCAAGTGGCATGAACAAACTATTGTGGCAACAGGCACTTTTGCTACGCACTGAGGTAATGCCCGAGAGCTGCAAGGGCAGCGCACAACTAAGTTGCAAAGGTTGTGAACGACCTGTTGAATGAGTTGCAATGGCAACGAGTTTGGGGAAGAGCTATACTTTTAATGATAGAAAGCCCTTGTTTACATTCTGTTAATTTTAGTGTTTGTGTAATTTCTCAAAAGGCTTAGAATAATGACAATTCCAATATGGCTATACTTTTAATCAGAAAATGTTCATTAATTAGGATCAAGACGTGCTTACATGTTGCCTTAATTGATTAATGAAAATATATACTGTTATAGATTGTGATATAAGGTTTCTTTTTTGATGTGTTCATGCGCCACGTCCACAGACGTGAAAATTTGTAAAACTACGACGAACAATGCTAGAAATAGTCTCTTAAGGACCGTCGCCTTCCAACGGAGCCACATCATTATTTTGTAAACCTGAAATTTGTAATATACCGGTTCAGACAGAAAGGAGAGGCAAAAAGGGAAAAAAGAGGCAGAAGCATATAACCTGAGCAGCGAAGGGTTACATTGCTTCCTTCTCCCGTAATTAGATTTAAGAGTTTGAAAGACATAGCTATGATTTACTGTTTGACATGAATATGGTATTTAAATTATTAAATTGGGTTGTAATGGGGTGTCAAATGGTTGAGTTCGTAGATACGTCCGAATCTAGTCTTTAACGGATTCAAACCATTCAAAATTAGGTTTTTTCTTTTTTGTTGGGTAATAAGGATTTGTTCATCACAAACTAGATCCGCTATGGACCGAAGGATTTATCTGTGGAGTTTTTGTTAAAATCTGCAGATATGTTTGGACCTATTGTGATCTTTGGTGGATTCGAACCTTCAAAATTGTATCCTTTTTTTGACAGATGATATAGATCTATCCGTCAAGGACCGAGTTTGTATCCGATCCAATCCTTCTATTTGACCCCCTAGTGATGCATGACTTGTTTCTTTTATTTCCAGCACGATATAATTGAAGATGTGAAAAATAAGCCGTTAATTTACTGAGCTGTCGATTGAAAAGGAAAGTGCAAATTTTTTATAAATAGTTTCTGTTATAACCTTTTTTTAACTATAATTATAATTATAATTATAATTTTTGTACTGTATAATATGTTAAATTTGTAAAAAGAAATGTGAAGGTGTTAGAATTAATAATGACTCACAACTCACAAGAGAATCAAAAGTTACATGAAATCAATTTTTCCTAACAATGATTTCTAATCATAAAAATCCCTCCAAAATATAGTTAACTCTTTATAAAATATTTTTTTTTATAAAAAAATGCAAATATCCATTTCAACTTTGTAGTGGTTAGATTTTACCTCTTTGATCAATTTTGAAAACTTGAATATTACTGCTTTAAACTATGTAAAACTAGGAATTAATACTCATTATTGACTTAATTTATGAGATTATTAAATTATGTGACTTCTCATAAAGTTTTGAAATAAGAATTACAAAATTATAGTATGTTGATTTATCTCATCATTTTTTTGCACATAATTTTGTAACTTATATTCAATTATTTATGAAAATGATATTTATCTAATTTAATTTTATTAATTATATAATATAGAAATTATATGTGTAAAAATATTGAGACAAACTAACATATTAAAATATTATAATTTATGTTTAAAAATATTACAAAAAATCACATAATTTGATAAAATTTTAAATTTTGTATAGTTGAATAAAGTAATATCTAAGTTTCCTAGGTTGAAATAACAAAATCCAACCATATCTAGAACAAAGTATTTTGTATTTTTTTAATTTAATAATTGCTTATTTCAAAATTAATTATCTATAATATTATATTCAAAGTTTACTTTTTCATCACAATACCGTGTGAGTTCTGATAGTACCATGTATTCGATTGCTATTTTTTTTTTAAATTTCTATGCAAATGAGTCTAAATTTATGTTGGTGTAAATTTGTTACACTATTAATTAGTGAAAAAAATAGATAAAGATTTTTTCCTGTGATAAAAGAATTCTCATATTTTTTATAATGTGATAATATATAAGTAAATAATAATATAAAATTTATTTATGCTAATAGTAAATGCAATTTAAATTCTGTACAAATAATACTATACTTAATGATATAATAAGTTTAAATTTGATCTATTACTACAACAAAAAAATTTTACACTACTAATAAATAGAAAGATATCATGTAATTAAAAAATACTATTAACTAAACATGTTAACAACCATAATAAAATTTTAACCATTTTTAAATAATGTGATCACGCATGAGTATCTCAAGTGTTAAACTGTTTTATCTTAATACTTGATCAAATTTAAAATCATTTAATTTATATTACAATAATTTAATTATAATATTGAAAATTCCAATATTATTGTATCTTATATTTTACAAAGCTCAAACATGAATACCCTCGATAATTGACTTCTTCAGCCAGTTGGCAGGGCGAATTCACCTATGTATCTCTTGTATATAGAACAACTCTGCAGACAAAATTCTTGTTTTTGAAGTTATAACATCGTCCAACTATGATGTCTTTTAGTCATGGAGAAGGTTTTAAATTACTATTCACAATTATAATATTGTGCATAATAAATTGTACAATATTTGTAATATTTTGTGTAATATTATTGTATTGACTCACCATATTTCATAATTTTTGGCAATTTTCCACCATGATCCACATTTCACTAATTACAATCGCAATTTAAAATCATGATTAGGAATGATTATTGATTGGTTAAGAGAAATTAAGATCATTTTTATAATGGACTGATTGTAATTATTACTATATTTTTTCAATTGAAACTAACCATTCACTAAACTTTAATTGAATTTAATTGATTATTTAAATTTCAATTAGTTTTAATCGATTATTTAGGTTTCAATTGGTTAAAGCCATTTACCAACATATTAAAATCTTAAAAAATATAGTATCATTGTATTGTATTTCATTATGAGTTCAGTGGTCACAATTGATTTAAAAATTCCTACTAATAATGATTTCATGAATAAATAACGATCACTGACGGAAAATATATGTCTTTTTGATGGAAAATATATGTTTTTTCTTTGTTGGAAGAAGTAAGACAAGCCATTGGAAATTCACCAAAAAAATGGATCAAAATTCAATTTTTTTACAATTTTTTGATGAATTTATATTTATTGGAAGTCAATCAAAAAATTTAAAAATTTCCATAAAAAAATTGTTGGAAACAGGTGTGATTTTCTATGTAGATCATTCTTGGTTTTTTCGACATATATTCGATTAGAAATGTGAGTAATTTTCATGTAGAAAAATCTTGTTTCCAATGGATTTCTAGAGAAAAATTCTATTAGAAAATTCAATCCTAATATTCAGATCATGCCATCCTCCTCTTCTTTCCCTTTTTCCTTTCTCCTCTACTAGTTTGATAGAGAGTTACATTGTTATACCTAATTGGATTTTATCCTTATGTATTGAAGGTTTTTCCTTTTTTTTTAATTATGAAATAATTCATTTGTTCTTGGTACTTTGATTAGTAATTTAACCTATTAATTTTAATGATTATTTTTATTTTGTGATGTAATTTTGAGATGAAGATATCTTATGTGTTGTTTTCATTAATTGAACTTGAACAAAAAGTTTAGTACAAAACTTATGCTTGTGAATTTGGTAGTTATTTAAACATGAATTTTGAATTGTGTTAGGATAAATTAGATGGGCACTTCATAATTAAATAATTTTTTAGTAGTTATTGATAATAAGTTTAGTACTTTTTTTTTTAGTATTTAGGATCGAATTTGAATCATTAGATGATTTGTTCTTAAATTGATGTTAATTTTTGTTTGCAATGAGATGTAATTATTATATTCAATTGTCAAATTTCACTATAAATTTTAAATAGAGAATATGGAAATTCCTAAACACTTTAGATGGATGTATGATAAACTTTCAAGATGGAGAAGGCATAGGATGGACTTTCTAAATTAGGTAGTCTACTAATTTGACAAAAACTCAATCCATCTACTTAAAATCATGTGTTTGTACTCAAAATACTTGTGTGAAAAATTTTCACAACTCAATGAAGTCAAATTGATTTATACAAGTTTGGAATTTCAATGTAATTATTGGCGGTGGACTAATCATGGTGAGGAAATTCCAATGGAAGAAGGAAAGTCTTCTAGTGTTGTAACATTAGATAGGCATGAAACAACTAATTTGTATGATAATACTGTGCTTGATGCTAGAGGGCCAAAAATTTCCAACTTTATAAAGCATTATGCGAGAGAAGAATCAAACCAAGATGCTTAATAGTTTTATAAAATATTAAACTTTGCCCATTAGCCATTATGGATAGGTTGTACCAATCACTTTGAATTATTCATAGCAATAAGGATATTAAGTATAAAATTGAATTTCAAATAATCACAAAATTCCTTTGATAAGATTGCGTAGCTTATGTTTGAAATATTAGCTCCTAAAAAGGTTATTCCTCAAAACTCTTATTAAATAAAGAACCTAATGAGAATGTTAAAATTGAGACATTAGAAAATAAACTATTATATGAATAGTTACATGTTGATCTACAAGGATGTCAAGTTTGGGAGAGATTGTGATTCACCTCAATACATGGAAAAGAGGGCTAATAAGAATAATGCTGTCAAAAACTTAATTTTGAACCATGAGGACTAGCATAAAGATATCAATTGAATATCTTTTGAAACCTTCCTAGAACCAAATCAATTTTTAAATCTATCTATTTTCAGAAGATATGCATGATACAAAAATATCAAGTTCAAAATTTCACTAAAGTTTTTTTTTTTCATTTTTTAATTGAATCAGAAAAGAATTATGCACAATTGAGATACAATCTTTTAAATATCTTTTAACAAGCAAAACCCACAAACAAGATCTCATTTTAATTATAAAAAATGTGGGAATAATTTTTCTTTCTCTCTAAAGGAAATTCTGAAATCAGAAATATATGCTAGTTTCTTTTGAAGTCAAAATCCAAGTCACAATAGAAGAAGTATATTTTCCTATGTTGAAAGTAGTTGAAACATAATGGTTTAGAAAAGGGAACTTTTAGTGAAGTGATTAGTATTTCTATTTTTTCTAGCATGATCTTAAGTGGACAAGATCTAAGAAAGTTGTTTGTGGAAAGATACAAATAGATATTTGGAAGTCCTTTTTGTAACAACTTGGTAAACTTGTTGAATAATATTTCCTTAAAGATCCCTCAAAAATTAAAAAGAAATTTCAGAAGGGTACTTTTTGAAATTTAGTTCAAACAAATATATTAGAATAGGATTGATTTTTGCAAATTTATCCAATAATTCTATATCTAATGATAGTTTTTACTTTATATTTGGAATTTAATTTTGATGCATATAGCATTGTCGTTTCCTATAAGGGGGCTTTCTATAGACATGTGATTCGGATGGCAATTTGGGACAAATTTGCATTGCATTTGGGTTATGTATTTATGTACAGAGTAATAAAGAAAGGCATAGAGAAAAACTGCATTTTAGGCTCTGTTTGTTTTTTATTGGAAAACATTTTTCATAAAAATATGTCATATATATATATATATATATATATATATATATATATATATATATATATATATATATATATATATATATATATATATATATGTACGCATTGATAAATGGGTGATATGAAACTTGTATTTAGGATTTAAGAAAAATGATAGTTATGAAAGAAAATATTTTTTTTGTTAAAAAGGAATCCGCTTTCCATAAACTTTTCATATTTGTCATTAACAAATGAAATATTTTTTCTTACTTTATCATTTTATCACTATATTTTAGTGAAAACGTTTCAGCCGAAACAAACAAACCTTAATTTCTCAATATTATGGGTGGAGGTTTCTAGGGTACGTAAGTTGTTTTCGAAAGCATAATAAACTGTTAGCCAATAAAAAAGGAACACTTGTAACAGTTAATTGCTACCTATAGCGTTGGAATAACATCCAAATAAAAAATCACTTCAATAATCCATTCACAGAAAGTAACCACAGGGGCTGAAACTTTAGTAATACAGTAGCATTTATTGTTAACTAAGGGTTATATATCTCATTATGCAAGGGATTTGAGTTTAGAATCTTGCATATAATCATGATAAATAAATTATCATTTCCACCATTCGAGTGATTAATGTTAAAAATAGTGTTTTTTTCGTCAAAATTTTATGTCAATTTATAACGCGAATAAAAAATGATGGTTGTCTTATTCATGGAATGAATTGAATAATTTTTTAATACATAAAGTGAAAGAAAGATATTAATTTTCTGAATTTGAGAAATGAGAGAGAGAAATTAAAAACAAAAACAAAAAATCGTGACTTCATGTGAAATGGTGGTAACGGAAGTTTCTTGCCTGCTGAGAGTTACGTCAGATGAAGTTTGATAAGAAACTAATTTCACACGCGCCATTGCTATGGTTGAAAATGGATGTTGTCCGCAACATCCAAATAGTACAGTGGTTTATCAAATTACGGAGTTTTTTTCAATTAAGGACCCGCAACATCCAATCTTTTTAACAGGCAAATAAAAAGGTCGATTATTTGGTTAAAGAAAGCTCTTCGCAGTGCTGTTAGATGTGTCAAATGGATTCAACTCTGCAGATACACCCGAGTTTGTTATGGACTTTGGCAGATTTTAACGGTCCATTTTTTTTTTTTTTACAATTAATATGAATCAGTCCGCTAAAAATCAGATCCATCATGGACTGGATGGATATGAACTAATTTATGGACATATTAGAGATCATTGTAAATTTTGATGGACTTAAATCCTCAAAATTAAATTCATTTTTTTCATAGGTAATATAGATCTATTTGTCAAGAATAAAATCCTAGGTTTGTTTCTAGTCGAATCCAGTCATTTGACACCCCTAAATAATGTTAGTGTTCCCTTATGGGAAAACGGTCTTGAAGAATGTATGCCTTTGTTTTTAGGTGATCTTCAGAGAAATCCTTTTGACCTGCCATATTTTCCTCCTGGGTGTACCTTCTCGGCGGACCGCAATTAAAATTTTGGGCATATCTACTCTTGATCTTATGCCTTAAAAAATAAAATAAAATTACAAAGAATAATCCCTAAACAGTTTATATTACATCATGTTTCTCTTCAAAATTTGTTTTATGCGACATGAGTTCATACACTTTTAATTTTTACATATAAATGTGATGTCAAATTTTTTTCATAAATTATAGTTTGTTTATTTGAAATAAACTTGTAAGAGAAATATGATGTAAACTCAATCTTTTTATAAGGATCAATTGGATGGCCGATTTACTCTTGTACATATACTTGTATTAGATGTAATTATTACTCCTACAACATAACAATATTGTCCCCATAATTATTTTCAAACAGTTGAAAGAGGAATTTTTTACTCTACAACGGTTTGACTTGTAACACACTAACACTAATAAATGAGAGATTGGAAAGTAAAATAACATTTTACCTTTATTTAAATATTGAATTCTTTTATAATAATTAAATACATTAGTTTTATATGTATATATTACTCCCACAAACAAAATTTCAAGTTCCACAAATATTGTCGATATAAAAAAGTTCAAATTAAACATTTATTTTATTACCAAAGATATTTTGTCATGCAACACATAGTATTTTATGGTTAGAATTTGTATCCTATATTACCATTACGCATTATGGAATCTGTTTTATAGTGAGGGGAAAAAATGGGAACTTAGGCTCTATTTATTTTGTTGGAGATTTTTCATAGAAAGATTTTATATGCTTGTATACAAGTAAAAGATTGTTATATCATCCTTATACTTTCTAATTAAGAAAATCATGTATGGTGTGTTATGATAGTGGGTAAAACAACTTTCTCTTCAAAACAAATGATGTTATTTTCCATTATACACTTTGTTAGACAAACAAAATATTTTCTATTTGCCCAATATATATATATATATATATATATATATATATATATATATATATATATATATATATATATATATATATATATATATATATATATATTAACTATAGTAAAGACTATAACCGTGTGATGGACATGTGCATCATGTTCGTGCATATCCTTAACAATTTGTTATGTAATAAGAAGCTGTTAGTTATGTAACAAATTTACAATATTGAAATTTCATAAAAAAAACATCCTTTGGCTTTCACTGATGTTTATTATTTTCTTTCTTTTATTTTTTCTTTCTACTATAAGCATAACAAATGAAATTATTCCTGCAGACATGTTTTTCGGCCCATTAATAACATTGACATGCCCATATATGGAAGAATAAATCAATAATACTTACCGTACTTGACAAAACTTTGTTCTATTATTTCATTATGTAGTAATACAATCAAAGAGACCAATTTTAATATGAAGCATGAAAATTTAATACGCACCATAAATTTTCCTTTTAATTCTAGCATCTGATAAAAAACCAAAACATATATCTACATAATTATTGCGCAACTAGCAAAACAGAATTTAAATTTTCAACAAAGCAAAGTATGGACTCCATTTTTTAATACAGATTTGCGTTAGACAGGAACGGTCCTGGCACCTTCATGTTGCTCAACTCCTTCCTCTTCGTTCTCTCCACTCAACTCCTCCAGCGATTTTCCCTTCGATTCTGGCACCAACAAAGTGAACAACATTCCAAGGAAGTTGACGACCCCAAGCACTATCAGGGAGTTCTTAAATCCAATACCAGGCCGGTAGCCCGGATCGACCTGCGATGGGTCCTTGCTTTGTGAAGCATATAAGAACCCAAATGCACCCACAATTGCTCCTGCTTTTCCGGCAGCCGCCGAAATTCCGTGGCATGTTGACCTTAACCTAGCTGGGAAAATCTCGGCCGGCACGACAAATGTTGTCGCATTTGGTCCGAAATTTGAGAAGAAGAAGGTTAAGGAATACATGACAACGAATCCAAAATTATCCTTCGATTTCCAGTGATCGTAGGGTATGGCAAGGGCAAACATGAACACTGTCATGAAGAAGAATCCCATCAATTGGATAGCGAAACGGCCCATGTAATCGATCAAGGCCACCGTGAACCAGTATCCGGGCACCGTGCTGCATAGTGCTATAAGTGTTTGTGCCCTAGCAATCTTGAAAACTTCATGCATTGCATTCATTTCTTTTGCAGGTGGAATCCATCCAATTGCAGAGAAAATGTCCTTCTGGAAGAGGTTCTGGCTATAGAAGGCAATGTCCAACAAGAACCAAGTAGAAGTTGTTCCTAACAAATGAAGCCCATGGCGTTTCAGGAATTCCATGGACAACAAGCCGTATTGATTTTCTTGGGTCTCAGTCATTTTGATCACTCTTTCTTCTTCGGCTTCGAGTTCGACTTGTAACACCTTAGACATATCCGCAGCGGCCTGCTTGGCATTCTTGGCAACGAGGGCCGTGTAACGGGCAGTCTCCGGCATTTTCATCCGCCAGTAGTAGGTCAGAGCAGCCGGAACTGCGCCAAACATCAAAATGATACGCCAAGCATAGTCGAATTCGTGTACAATGGAGCCCTTATGACTAGCTTGATATGGAGGAAGCTTGTACTTTTGATCAAATGAATATGATACTATCAAAGCAACAATCCCACCACCTAAGATTCCAAATCCTTGCATAGCAAAAACTGCAGCTATGAATGCCCCACGAGTCTTCTTGTTGGCATATTCCGACATTATTGTAGCAGAAAGCGGATAATCGCCGCCAATTCCAAACCCTAGCCAGAATCGGAAGAAGCAAAGTGTGGCCATTACAGCACTTGGGTTAGAACCAAAAGAAAGGCCAGAAGCAATTGAACATATCACCATAAGCATTAGAGTTATGCCATAAACTTTTTTTCTTCCCAATTTGTCACCAAGCCAACCAAAGAAAAGCTGGCCAGCAAGGGTTCCACACAGTGCAACACCATTCACGGCAGATGCGACGTTGGCAGGCAAAGCGCCAGGCTTGTCGTTACTATCGTCGGTGTAGTATAATCGTCCGAGCAGTTTCGTAACGAGGGATATGCAGAAGAGGTCGTAAGCATCGGTGAAGAAACCCATTCCAGCTATGACAATTGCTGTAAAATGGTACCATTGCGTCTTGGCTGCATCGAGTGCATTAAGCACTCCTAGTTGACCTCCAGCCATTCCTGCTTTGCTCCCAGCAGACAAGTAGTAGTTTTCCTGCACAATGGCAAGAAATAAAGCTCACAATCTTGTTTATTTACATTTTCCAGGCTTATAATCAAGAAATTCTATATAGATATCATGATCTCTTTTAATTGAAAGTTTTAAGGATAAGTTGGAGAGGCATATCACCGGCCTCTTTTAAAATTTACTAGTACTTATAGTTGCTTAACTCTTTTAAATTGCTATAGCAGAATTCAAATTTAAAATATAAATGACCCCGAAAAATTATTATAGCAGAATTCAAACTTTGCGATCGTAGATAACAAATCAACCCATGGGGATAGATGTCATGAGCTTTTGGTACGGACCATATGCAATGGTGAAGTTGAAGAGTAAGATATGCACAAAGCAGGTTTCATAAGTTCTAGTAGGCTGTGCGAAAATAGTGCTAGCAGCTTGCAAAATTAAATACTTTGTTTATTTCTCTCTAAATTTACGATAAATCAATTTTTTTAATTGTTTGATAAATATTTGAGCTAACTTAGGTAATTAAATTTTTGTTGACAATGGAAAGGAATAATAATAGAAAGTGCCAATTTTCTGCCATGATGCAACTTTGACAAACTAACCAAAATGGCTATCTAAGTAATTAATTTAACAAGTGAATTAATGGATGGAATAGAAGAAGGATGATGGTAGTGTTGACTTTTCTCAAGCAGATGAAATTGAGGGACCAGCTAATGCTCCTACTACTTTTTCAATGGTAGAACAAAAACTTAATGTTGTTAGTCAATTAACTCTTACTGAAAAAGACCTTTTTATCCCATTCCGTTGAGTTTTGTTTAAAAAAATTGGTCCATTTAAATAAAATAAAACTTTCTTCTGAATTTATAAGATATGACTTGTAGGAAAAGGGAAAAGAAAAGAATTTCAGAATATTTTAAAAGTTGAATGTTTAATTTGATTAAAAGAATTAATTTTTTTTCCTCCTTGTGATATTGGTATCATGTCGAAACAAAAACAGACATCATCTTTTTATCTATAATAGGATTCTGAATTTTATGCAGAAAGACAGACAAAAAATTGTTTATGTATTTTCAGTATGAAAAATATTAAAATTTATTTTAAAACAAGTGATTTAAATTAAAAATAGTAATGTTACTTCTACTATTTTATTCTCACCATCTCACTGGTACACTTTAAAAAAAAAATACCTCACTTTAAATCTCACCTTGTTATCTATTAATAGGTGAAGAAGCTCTCATCTAATTTTAAGGTGAGTCCAACGTTTATGATCTAAAGCAAACTTCACGAATTTTAAATATCTCATAATTCTAAAGTCAAGCGTGGCTACCAAACGTAGACAAATAGAATGAAACATAATAGGAGAATTTATGATGCATGGTTAAGTGGTGAACAATTATCCTAATTGCATATATGATTTTTTTAGTATATAATATACAATAATATATCAATAATTAAATTTAATGATATAATATATAATTTTTTTAATATTTATTTAAATCGTCGTTAGTTTTAAGTTTCTATTCTTGATACCCCAAAAAATAAGGCACATGATAGACAAACTGCCGACAAGGCATCTGTGTGAACTAAACCCCGTTGGACAAGTTGCTAGACGACCATGAGAAACAAAAAGTTAAAAAAAAAAAAGGACACAAGATAACATATTAACAATTGAATTTAGTGGTGTAGCATATCGATAATTAAATAATTCAAAATAAAATATAAGATAATATATCAATAATTAAATTTAATAGTGTAGCATATCACTTTTTTTTAATATTTATTTAAATCATCGTTAGTTTTAAGTTTCCATTCTTAGTGCCCTCCAAAATAAGGCACAAGATAAACAATCTGCCGACAGGGCATCTCTGTGAACTATACTCCATTGGCCAACTTGCTAGACGACCATGAAAACAAACAGTTAAAAAAATTGAAGAATTCAAAACATTGAAAAGAAAATTCTAAAATAATAACGAGTGGCACTCTACCTCTAAAGTAGTGGGAAGAAAAAAACAATATTGAACGGTGCAAAATTAGATTGTCATTCTACGTGACAAGTACTTCAATAATAAAGAAATTTCAATCAAATCAAAATCAATATAATGAAAAAGAAATGGCGGAGACAGCAAGGACAGGAAATTGAGAATGGAAATATTAACTATGCCCCAATAATGAAGACAATTTCTTTCCAACCAATGTTCATATATATCATCGAGAAGAAAACAAGAACAAGAAAATGAAAATGGAAGAAATAAACTCAGGGTCCATTTATCTTAATGGAAAATCATATTATGTAAAAAAATATAACTATAAATATTAAAATGATAAAAAAATATTTTCTTTCTTTAAAATTATTTATGTAGAGCGTGGTAAAAAAATAACATTCTATATTTTAAAAAGAAAATAATTTTTTCCATAATTAGGGACCATAATATTTTAATCAAGTTTTACAAATAATATATTACTCCTTCAATTTATATAAATAAATGAAATTTTTCATAAAAAATATTTTCAAATAAAATAAACAGAACCTAGGACAACTGCTCCCTTCTCTTTTTTTCCATGGACAATCTTACAGGGAGTTAAATCTCTTAAAAATTAAATATTTTTATCAATGAATTATTTGTTTACTTTGAAGTTTATGTTTTTTGTTCGAAATAGTTGCTAAAATGAAGAAACACTCAAAACATGAATTTTTAATAGAATTATCCTTTGATTTCTACCCAAAATTTGCTCATAGTTGAAGAGAAGTATTGAACTTTGGGATCCTCATGTGGGTAGAAAGCATTCTATAAAAGAAGTATATATGGGGAGGAGTTTTATACATAAATACATAATTACTAGAGTTTGAGAACCCAGAAAGTTCAGGATGCTACTACGAAATCAGAAACAACGGGTGTGGGCCTGCCAGATGAGATGAAGTTTTAAGGTTTCCATTTCATGCATCATCCAAAAATGTAATAGCAGTTTCAACAAAGCAAAGAGCCTCCACTAACATACACACAGGCAGAGTTAGAGAGAGGTTGGAGAGAAAAAGAGATAGAAAGCTGACCTGCTTGCGAGAAAATGAGACTGGAGGGAGGACCCAGAGAGAGAAACTTTTAGTTATGGGTTTGGGATGGAGCCTGGAGGGCTATAAATAGAGAACAGCTGATTTTTTTTTTTTTAAATAGAGAATGGGGAGTTATACAAGGCTTAACAGCTTTGAAAAATATTGACTTATTTTAATGTTTAGAATTGAGATGCAGACACAATTTACCAGTCAAATTTGACATAAATAGGATTAATTTTTAAGTTTATAAGCAGAGAAAAAACATTCATTTAAATTGCGATCCCAATTACATCTAAATAATTGTAATAAGGAAAAATGTGAACGAATGTGACAGTTGTCGAGTAAGATTAAAATTATCGACCACAAGTATAAACCAATCTAATTTCATATAAAATCATTCCTTATACAGCATTACTATTAGTGATGTAGCAATACCTGATATTATTTTAATTTTTTTTTCATCATGTCTTAGATTTGAATTTAGAACTTCATATATGCGCATTGAATTTCTTACTCCTACTCTTAAAAAGGTCCTTATTAATTCAAATATTTTTCTATGAACATATTTACTAAAATATTGAATGAACACTTTACAAAGATTAATTCTTCTGAAAATTTAAATTCATATCAAATTCGACTCGATGACATAATAATAAAATCTTGAGTAATACTTTGAGATATCCTTGAAAATTTTCTCAAGTTTCATTGAATATTTAATGTAAAACTTACAGTTTTGTACATAAAATCTAACATTTCATAAAAAATTCTTGCAAATTTTGCATGGAATAAATTTATAAAAAAAGTTATAATTAAGATTGCATTCAAAAAATTTAGTCTTTTACATAAAAAAAACTTTTAATGAAAATTTTATAAAACTTAATCTTACAAAAATAAGTTCATGTCGGAATTTTTTCTTATTTAGAGGCACAAACTTAATTTCTTGTTCCAATAAAATTTCTGCAGCAGCATCTACGGTATGTGCGAATGCCTTATCATTATCATGCCTTTGGGGTCAACGCTTTCACAAGCAGCTTGCTCTTCATTGAGTACTTTAGATATTTTTTTGTTTATATCATGTTCTTTATTTTGGTATCTCCTTATCAACCGAGGCACACAGATTTCATGTGGTGCCAGACTATCACATAGGGTTTTCATCACCATCGTTGTGGCCAAGAAGTTATAGCTAACATTAACACTGCTGGCAACGAGAAGCATATAATTTTTAGGAAAAATTACATTTTATTCTCTTCAATTATAGGATCGTGGGATTTTACTCCTTTCAACTTTATAAAACTTAAATTTTACCCCTATCATCACTAAATTAATGGTTATGACACTTAGCGACAGTTTATAATTGCCGTTATCATTCTTAGTGGCAATTTTGCTAAGTAAAACAAATTTCAAAAATTTGTAAATATAGTGGCTATTTTTAACTACCGCTAAGTGAAATATGATAGCAACAATTTCTTAATAGATTATGTTAACTTGCTAATGATAAAATTCAAGTTTTATAAAGTCGAAGGAGGTAAAATTTAAATTTTTATAGTTGAAGGGGTAAAATCCAATAACCCCATAATTAAAGGGTAAATGCATTTTTTCCTAATTTTTATTTGATCCACCTGGGTTATCCGATGACCAATGTTCATGCTCTCATTCGATGAAAATGAAAGTATGACATTGTCAATAGTTTTAATATTGTAATCGTACTCCAATATTAGTTTAAGGCTCAATTTATTTTGGCAAAAAATATTTTTTCATAGGAATATAAGTTCTATTTATTTCACCAAAAAATATTTTTATAAGAAAATGACATTTTTATATATTAATAAGGAAGTAATATATTACTTATATTAATGGTTAAAAAAGTGATTTTTAGACGAATGATAGTGATGAAAAGCAAATTTCATTTTTAAATGAGAGAAGTTACTTTTTTTAAACTCTTTTTATTTAATATTAAACAAATAAAATATTTTTCTCATCTTAATATTTTATAATTATATTTTATAAAAAGCACTTTTCCTTAGTTATAAAGTATCAAGATAATGAAAAATGATTAACATGTCTAATATTAAATATAATGAGTTTAGTGGAAGATAATTTTCTCCTTGAAGAAAAGTTATTTTTCTTTTCTATCATAACTCTAGATCATGTTTTTAATCATAAGTTATAGAGACATACAATACCTCATCATTACTATACAAGAAGATTTTTTTACAAAAAATATTTTTTGAAACTATATGGAGTTAAGACTTTTCTTATTGTAATATTCTAAGCTTAAATTCAAAATTTTATATATATGTTAAATAACTTATCATTCTAATTATCATTATTAAAAAAATCCATCATTAATTTTATTTTTTATTCATCAGTTCAGTGAAATGTATGTACTAAAAATTTGACATATTAAATTCCAAGATATTAAAAATTTCAAAAATTGAGCATCGAGGAATTAAGCATTGAGGAGTAATGAGATCAGTTGGAGCGCACAAGAAGATGTTGGTTAAGAGTGTCATATTTGCATGCGAATTTTTTACTGGCATCATCAACAGCTCATCATGTGCATGCACTTCCTATATAATATTAATATTCAATTATGGTTGTTGTTTGAAATTATAGGGCCATAGGCTAGGTAAAATTTCAATTTCAAGTTTATCATTGGTGCGATTTTAGTTCTACAGCTTAGATTGTAATTGTAGTATCCTCTTATTATCAAAAGCAGAACAATTTGGTCCATTTTTTTAATCACCTTAGGCATAATTGATAAAAGAAGATGTATTTTCTTATTAGTTATAATTAAGTTTTGGAATGATTGATCCAAAAAACATAAAGTTGAATGTGAGAATTTGTTCAAATAATTTTTTAAAAAATATATTAGTATTATTTTATAAGAATACCATAACATCATTAGTACATTCGAATGCAAATTAATCATATCCGAAATTCCCATGAAGATACTTATGAAAATGACCTAATTAATTATACAATTTATAATTAAGACCATGATTAAAGAAGTTGTAAAGACAAGTTAATCCTTCAGACAACAAATGTGATTTTTTTTCTCCATAAGTGATTAAATTGATTATTGCACAGTGAAAGTATACTTTTATGATAATATTCAAGAAAGATAATAAATACTAATTATGTTTACTATCTTTTTTTAATATATATATATATATCGTGTTCATGTCATGAATCCATGACTAACACATATATTTAATTAAGTGCTAGCTACTTAATTAATGTTATATATGCTAAAATATAGCGTGAATTGATAAAGATTTTGAAAATGATCATGATGTGCCATTTCAATATGAATAATAAAAGGAAGTCCATTTTTTCTTTTATTTTGAAAATGTTCATGATGTGCTGTTCTAATATGAATAATAAAAAGGAAGCAACCAACTGAATAATTATGTGATGACAACTTTCTTTGATGCTACCGCGAATGGCCAGTTCCGCTTAACTTACATGGAATCATTTGATTATATCATTAATTTACTTAATATAAATTGTCGAGAATACTTAGCTTTTTGAAGACGGCAAATTAGTTCAAATGAAGGGGGATATGCTGCTTTCGTGGAAGGTTCCGACGCCGTTTGTATTCCAAAGTGTTTTCTTCTTTGGTGATCACAAATAATAAATTAAAATTGAAAAAATAACGGCTAAGTCATAACAATTTGAACTTCTTCAACTTACTCTTGTTCGAAATTACATGAAATGATCAATCCCGATTGGTTAGAGATGAATCCTGATATTCAAAACTTGCAAAATAGAAAAATAGATCACTAGAGTTGGCGTTTTGGTGAGAACACCGATAACTAAATCAGTAATATCGTGGGGGAGAATAATAATATAAAAATGAAAATAAGAATAAATACTCCTTTGTCAAGCACAAAATTATATTTATATAGGGAGGTGTAACTAATATGATAAAGGGTAATTTAATAATTAATTATTATGATAAATGTTTAGACTTGCACAACCAAGTAGCTACATACTTAGGTTCAACAGCCTTGGTTGTTAGGCTTACATGGACTAATTATGAGCCGGTCTGACTTGTTCTGAGTTGGGTAGATATTGAAAGTAATTGGTTGAAGACCAGTACATTGAATTTGAAGTAGATAAATTTTTTTTATATTATTAAGAAAGATTTTAGAAGTTAATTTATTTAAAATTAAATTTATTCATGAATTTAATATCAAATAAGTTTGAATTATTTGTGATTTTAATCGAAGAGTGCATGCAATTGACCCTTCGTGTTTGAAAATTCAGTGTTGTATCCCCTAATTAAATTACTAGTTACATATAATTTAACAAAATTGATTAACATTTCCTAGATTTTAATAATGAAAACAAATTACATAGTTTGTTATGTGACTTATTTTAATCTTCATGGCCCCGAAATAGAAAGATCTAGTTGCCTTTAAGTCATACCACCAATGGCTCAATGGCCTTATCCTTTCCTTGTGTCTTTTAATAATCTCTTATAGAGGGTGAAGAGATAAATCTCCATTCAATCCAATACTCCTTCCCCTCCTGGGATCAAGAAGAAAAAAAAATTGTAATAATTTTTTTTAAAAAAAAATTAAGTAGCCTGAAGGCCAGGGCAATATGAATAACAAATCTTAACATTTTATAATAATTTCTGTTCAAAACAATGGGATGATCTTGCTGCATCACAAGTATTAAGATGAGGAGATAAATTGCATACAACTTATAGTTTAAGTAATACCACTATCAAGCTTGAAAATATAAGTGATGGAATTGCACATATTCTATAATTAATAGGTCGAATTAATTATAACTTAACCAAAATTTTATATACTAATAAGGAATAAAGAATAAAATAGAAGATAAAATCATCTTATTATTCTTTTAATTTAAGAAAAGATTGATGTTTATGATAAATTCAACAAAAATATCTTTTAAAGAGAACAAAAAAATCCATAATTTATTGACCAACACTAATGATAGCCCAGCTAGCGATCCAATATTATCTAAGTAATTTTTTTATTATAATAAATCACAAAAAAAATACTTCACAAGAGAATTTATATTTATTTAATAATTAGGTTGAGTGGACGGCCGCAATGGCTTCACACTTCACAGATATCCAAGAGCAGCGGCAAACAAACACGTTGTGCAGATATATAGTCAACCAGTTGACCGTATCTATGCGATACATATCCAACGTCTCCTTATATCCTCAAAAGGCCAATTAACTTCAATAAAATATAAGCCAAATAAATAAATAAAAATATATTAACAATGTTCAAGCATGCATGCAGCCAAATTGTAGTCCATACAAAGAAATTAATCCCAATTAAGATATCATTAAATGATTTAAATGAACTTATCAATCTGATCTTTATGCTAAAAATATGCAATGATTTTATCGTAATTATTCAACTGGGCAATAATTTTTTAATTTTTTATTTCAAATTTGATTTTAATTTTTTCACGTATATGAATATAATTGATTACTCATTTTTGCTATTAAATATTTTTTACGCATTTAATTATAGTATTATAATTTATAATTAATTAAAAATCAAAATAAATGATAAAGATTAATGAACGATTCTTTAATCGACATGCTTAGCCGGACAAAACTCTTTATCAACACTCCAGCGCACATCCATTGCCAACCACAAAATTTGGTCATAATATTTCCCATAAACGTAACATTGCATTTTATCAAGTTGTCGTAATTGTGTTGCAACATTTTCTTTTTGTATTGTTATATTCATCTTTTTAATGTTTTCTTGTAGTTTTCCATAATTGCCATACAATGGCATTGCAATTGTCATCGTCCTGTTATTATTATTAATTTTTTAAATTGGCGCTAAATTTTAAATTTAAAATCTTTAGCATATTACCAAGCATCTTACAATTACGCTTTATAACTTAAGTTCTATCGGTTTGTTAATAATAATAATAATAATCTCATTTTCTTAATAACAATAATAACAAAATTTTTCTATGGAAAATATTTGCTTATAAAAAAAAACGAGGGCTAATCTGATTGCATTTTAACTTCTTGGTTGAGGACAATTGTTTGATGTATTAAACATAATTGGTGTTGAACTAGTTAGTTCAACGTAGGTATAGATTTGGATTCACTAAGAAGTTGTACTTTATTCTCTTATATTTGGATGAAGAAATGAACGTTGGAAATCTCATATTGTATCAATACTATTTCTTACGGATTTTATTTTATTTTATTTTTCTTATTTTTTTTTTTACCATTACATACAATAATAGTACAGGCTGCTTTGATTGTTAGAGGAGTTCTGATGTTAGCCTTGTTGCAGGAATGAAGCAGTATTGTTGAAGAAGAATCAACGTCACAGACCGAAATACAAAAATTGAGATGATGTTGTTATGGTGTTTTTAATTAACGTAAATTACTTCAACATTCTTTGAATTTTGATCTAATTATAGTGAAACTCCCACAATTTTAAAAGAGTACACTTACAGCCTTACTTGTGTCAATAAAATTACAAAAAGGGCCCCTATCATTAACATTTTATTAAAAATTTGATATTCTATTGATTTTTTTCACCCTGCTGCTATATGTGAACCTGCGTTGCTTGGAATATATTTGTAGATTAACTTGCCTTCCAAATAATAGACAAAACCTTTTATACCTTACTTAAAATAGAAAGAAAATAAAATTAATTATTTAAAAATAAATTATTTTCTAATATTTTAATATTTTAACTAATTATTTACCTTAAATATAGATATTAAATAGTTATATTAGTTATCTTTATTATAGAAATTTAAGACTAAAATTTTATTAAGTAGGGTAAGGTTTTATTTAGTTATATTTTAAAAAAATAATAATTATGTATTTTTAACGCTTTATTCATTCAATGCCTCGGATAAGTTACAATGCTAATAATGCAATCATTTTGAAGGAAAATGAATTATTTATTGTTATTTTACATGCTTGAGATGTATTTATTCTAAATATTAAATAATTTTATTTATAACAAAAATTTATGTCCTCAAGTTTATTGAAAATTTTTTGAAATTTTATTTAATTAAATTTTAGAACTTATAGGAATATATTTACACTTAATTTCATTATAATCTATATGTAACGTACTTAATTAAACCTTAATTTTAATTAAAATTTAAAACTTATGGTTAATAATTGCATTTAAATTTTGTGAATTAAACACATTTTTATACTTCGTTTATCATAAGTTAGATACACATTTTTTGCGCTAGAATTTTTGCACTAATGTTTTGATAGTGTATTTAGAACTTTATTTTTATTATTTGTACTAAATATTTACCTTCATTTTATTACACTAAGTTGGATTTTAGTTTTAATAAAAGAAACAGCAAATTACTCCAATCTCCTCTGCGGTTAGAGTCGAAATACTGAAAAAAAAAAAAAAGGAAAACAAGCAATAGAGAAAATTAAAAGAAAAGAAACAATGTATGAGCTATAAAAATAATAAGGATTAAAGTTAGAATGTGTAATAAATTCATTTAATCAAATAAAATCTTTAACTTACTTAAAATATTTATATGATAAAAAAAAATATAATCTTGTATCTATGCTACACATTGTAATTGAATTGTAAATAATAGAGGTAAATACGAGAAGAAAAGAAAAACATGCAATACCGTTGATAAAAAGAAGCAAAATAATGCCTAAGATATTAAAAAAAATAAAAATTTAAAAAAAGGGAAAATAGAAAGAAAAAAATTGTATAGCTGGAAAAATAGAATTATCTGGTAAATTAATTTGATTAAATAAAAATTTTAACATATTTTAAAACCTTTTTTAATAATATATATGTAAATATAAACTATAAAGTGGTGCTTAAATTGAGTGGATACTGGATAGATTAAAAGAAAAAGAACAACAAGCAATGAATTATATAAAAGAAAGAGAATGATATGTATATCCTTGGTAAATTTTCAATTAATATATGCTCAATCTGAAATATAATACTTGAAAATTGAAATAAATATAGTAATAAAATTTAAATAAATAAATTTAATTTAAATTTTTAAATATTTTTATTAGAAAATAGAATATGTAATTGATTCGTTCAATTAATATGTTTTGTTAAAGTTTTAACTTATTTAAAAAATTATAATAAAAATGAAATATATTACATGATATTTTTATTAATTAGTGGTGTTAGTGTTTAATTCATAAATAACATAAATGGACATGAAAACAAATGAAAAGCATGCAATGGAACAATTTAAAAAAAAATAATGTCAATTCTAAAGTAATAAAAATTAAAAATAGAATATAACATTGGCTAATTTAAATCAATTAAATATTTTTAAAAACATATTTATAATAATAAAACTGGACGGAAGATAAATTTTATGGGTTCTCTAGAGTAAAATAACCTTTATATTATATAAGTTAATTCCGTTTGATTTCATTGAGTGTAGATGAAATTTTCTAAATTTAAGAAAGTCTGAGTATAATTAAATTAAATTTTAGGAGAAATTGAATTCATTTGTTCTTTTAATTAAAACTAACGTATTTTTGAAGTGTTTATTTATTTTTATTTTAATAAAAAATATTTTTCATAATTCATTTATTTATCTTTATAATTTATAATTATAAAATGTGAGAATATCTGAATACCTTCAATTAGTTATATGTTTCATGTGTGGAGCATGGTGCTGTTGGTACCGAAGGATCAGTTCCGAAATGATGTCAAATCAATAACATCCCTTGGATTTGAAAAATTAAATGGATCATATGGATATTTCAATGATTAATATATCATCAGCATGATTTTGGTGCATTTTGGCCTTATATTTTTTGGCACACCTAGCGTATTCCGTGAAACAAAACACCCACGAATCCCGATTTAAAGATGTGATTTCTTCAATAGTATTATGTATTTTTTTTTTCATGGAAGAATTATTAAACCATTGAATATAAACACATGAAGATTAAGTACTGAATTTGGGATAAAATGAAATATATAAAATTTCTAAGGGATAATAGATTTCATTAAAATTAACAGCTTTTAACTTCAATAATATTATATATTATTTTGCTAGTTATAAATTATATAAGTAATGTAAAAATTTATTTATAAATATGTGAATGAATTTTTTTCTTACGGCTTCTGACACGACAACAGGGTTTAAATATACTATTTTTATTTTGGTAAATTAAAATACATTCTTTGATTGATGTGTGTATGAATATAATAATGAATTTCACGATGAACGCTAAGATTGACCATCATCCACGTAAATAATCGAAGCTGCGTGGCAACTCCTTTTAATAAAACATACATTGGTCCCCACGAAATTGCTCAATCAATTACAAATTAAACCAAACAAAACGCCATCGCCATCCAAACGGGTGAAACAAAATAGCCATTTGCCAATTATATAATTTTAAATTTTAAAATTAGATTATTGATAAAGTATTAATTCAATAAAAAGTACGTTAATTTTGGATTAATTTTTTATTAACAAATAAAATTTTTAATTTTAAAAATAATCCTTTTTTAAAAAAGGAAGAATTATTAATATTCTAATTTTATTTCACCAATTGATGTTAAAAAAAAATAAAATAAATCGCGACTCCAGCAATCGATTTCGAGTGGGCATTACGCAAAATCGAAATTCCAATTCATGTCAGTTACCAAAACGTCTTTACCCGGAAAAGTGCGTCAATCGTCATAAAAAAAATAAAAATAAAATTAAAAAAATAAAGTAGACTCGATAATTAACATCGTTCACGCGTTTTTTCTTTAGACACTTAATGGTGTTCCCATCAATATTTTGTCGTGAAACTTGAAAACTCTCAATTTTGTAAATATAGTCCGTATTTTCAATTTAGACCGTAATGGATATATTTAACTATATTTAGATAATGAATCGGGTATGAAAAATGAAATTTAAATTATTTAATTTTATATCACATTGAAGAGAGATAGAAAAATAATATCTATAATAAAAAAAAATTATTTTTGTACATAATAAAACCCACGGAATATTGTGTACATTTTTTTAAACTTCACACTAACCATTAAAATTAAATTTTATAATAATAATTTCAATTGAATCATATAAAAAGATAATATTAATATATAGATAAAACAAAATTAAAAATTACATAATAAAATCATTTGTGATGTATGATGATGTATATGAATCTATCAATGTATCATGATATACTCATGATCAGACTTGATCATGTATTCTAATAAGAATCACTCCTCTTGTTAATTCTAATTGTGCATTTTGATTTATGCTTTGTTTCGTATGTAATTTTTTTAGAATTGATTTTATTTCATTTCAATAGAAATTATTTCAATTCATTTATAAGTGAACTTTATTATTTGAAAATTTTTATCAAAAATAATGATTTTAATTCATTTGTATATCAATTATTTTATTTGAAATATATTGAAAAATATATGAAATTTGATTAAAAAGTAGATTTTGATGGTATTATGATAAATATAATGCTAGAAAGAGGGTAAAAATTTTATATAAAATATTTTTTTGGCTAAATCAAATGAATTCTAATGCAATCCTTGCTAAATTAGATGAATTTCATAATTACACAAATATAATTAAAATAGGAATTGTAAATAAAATGATTTTTTTTTAAAGCCAAGCACTATTTTTTAAAAAAAATTATTTGAAAATGAAATGAAATCTTACTTTTAATCTTGTCAGTTAGGGAACAATAAGAAATAAGGCTTTTAGTAACAAAATTTAGTGGCAAGTTATATTTTTATCACCAAAAATAATATTATAGTGACAAAATATTACTATTCTCACTAAAACATTAAATTAGTGACAAAATTGATTTATTGTCACAAAAATATCAATTTTCAGTGAAAAGTTGTATTTCTTGTCATAGTAGATGTTATAGATGATTGATGAGAAAATAAAAAAATGTAACATTTAGATACAAGCTAAAATAATTAACACAATTAAATTTTAGTGACAACTTGTTTTCATCGTTCAAAGATTTATTAATGACAAGATGTATTTAATGTCACTAAAAGTAGAAACTAAAAAAATCAAACAAAATTAAAGCACAACTTATTCCTATAGTGCATTTGAAGAAAAATTAGGGATTTTGATTCATTTATTGCAATTCATTGTATACGATTTCTCTCTTGCATTTGATTTGTGTCCATTGTTTCCAATTTGTCTCTATCATCACCTTTAATTTCTCTCTGCTTGTTGTCTCAAATTTCTCTTCGTTGTTACCTACAAATTGTTGCAAAGAAACAAGGCAAGGGAGCATCGATTTTAGTTTCAGAGATACTTCAACTTCTAGATAAAATTAAGGTTCATGATAGTTTCTACTTTGCATTTTTTTGTTGCTATATAAACTTAAAGCCCAATCTTCATTTATTGTCATTTATATTATGGTAATTGAAGCTGATAGGATTCATAGCAAAGCTTGGTAGAAATCTTTAGCTTGTTTCTATGCATAGAGAAGACATATTGATGCTAGTTGATCTGTCTTTTGATTTAACTCTTTCATAAGTAATTTTCTCATGACTCCATTACTAGATTGAGTGAATGTTTTCTCTTTCACTTCATTCCTCTTTACTTGCTCTAATTTATGTATTTTAATACTCATGCCATTGGAAAGTGCCACCACTTTAAGCTACCATTCAATCTCCTCACTTTCTCTTTGGTTACCAATACAAAATGCATTAAAGTTTGATGCATCATCTTCATTTTATTCGATTGTAAACTATCTCATCTATTTACCCTATCAATTGTAACATTTGTGTTTGCTATTGCCACTAGGAAGAACTAATAGGTACAATGCCATCACTACACTAAACCTTAAACCTTATTTTCCCTATTATGATGGAATCTATGAATAATCTTTAGGTTTTATTCCTCTATTTTCTCTTTATTGCCTCTTCTCTTTTCCCTGCATTGCTTCCTAAATTTCTAGATCTAGATCTTTTCCTATATTGTCTCTCATTATCCAACAAAATTCATTAAGATTGATGTTACAATCTAGATGATTAGTTGGATAGTAGAAGTTGATTTGATTAGTATTAGTTTCACTCTAAAATTTAGACCCAATTGCTTTGTTTCTGCAATTTTGATGTACTTTTACTAAGTTCAAGTTTACATTTTCTATTAGTCCTATATAACATTCAAGATCTTGGTCTATTTTTTTCCATTACATTATAAAAAAATAGTTCTTTGTTAATAACCAATTTGTGATAGTCACAATTAACTATATAGAAAGATATAAATTATGATATTTCCTTATGTTTAAATATTTGTTATTATTTCTATAGCCTTTAATTCTTAATTTTATTGTTCTTTATTTTTTAGATTCTCACAGCATCTCTTGCTTTTTTTTTTATCCAAATTTGGTATTTGGTTCTCCTCATCCATTTATCTGACCTTTATTTTTCTATTTTTCACCTAATTTAGAACCTAAGAATTTTTTTTATTACTTTAGTTTGTAGTTTTAAGTTGCTTCCACAATGGACTACAAATTATTAGTGGTTTCATGGTTTTGAAGATTTCAATAACTATGGTTTAAAAAATTAAGGTTTGTGCTTTTACTCTATTAATGATTTATAATTCAATCTATACGACAATGCTTTTGACTTATATGTTTTGTGAAAAAAATTTAAGCACAAAACATCTTTCTCTTTCATTTAGTATTTCATTTATTCAAAGGTAAATGGTAAAGTGCATTTAGAAAATTATAAATTGTTAATTTGGGGTGTACTTTCAAAGAACCATTGAATTCCAATCATCAATGGTGCAATTAAACTAACTACCATTTATATAACTCTAGAGGTAATTATGAAAGAGAAAAGTTATGAACTTCTATTACTTTAATACATAGGCATATTGATATATTGGTTTATTGTCTAGCTTGATTCCATTTTCTACTTTGAATTTATAGAATTTTTGGTGTAGTTTATTGCTTTGATACTAGTGAAAATACAGAGCAAGATGGTAAGACATAGTTTTGACCTAATCCTAGCTCATTTTGTTTTAAAGATATATAATCCTGTACTTTGTAGAAAACTCAATAAAGTAGGCTTTTTGCCAGTGTAAAAAACTCAAAAGTGTTGTTTACAACACTCCTTTATCTTGATATCACTTTAATATATTTAGTACATTCCTAGGCTATATTTAAAGGAAACCTTAAAGCTCTCTCCCTAAGAAGAAGCTATAAAACCCATTTTCAACATTATTGTGAAGGTATTGATATCAAACACATTCAATACAAAATATCTGATTTGCAGTTCACATTTTATACAAATTAATTTCTCTTATCTTCTTTTTATATATTTGTTTTTATCATTCTTTCTTAGCCTTTATTATAATGATTAAGTAGATAATTTTTCATTTAATTGACTATAGTATAAGATTGTGTTAACCCTAAGGTCATATATGATGAGTTTTAATGATAATAAATAAATTTTACAATAGTATTTTATGTCTTGTGCTAAAGTGATATAATGTGCAAGCTTTAATAGACATACTATGTTTTAATTGATATATATATATATATATGATATGATGATTATGCTTGTTCTTACATACGCATGATGAAATATAAATGTTGGCAATAGCATTACATGTCTTTATACCAAAGTGTTATAAAATCTTTAATAAACATACTACATTAAGGTTGCAATAGTAATGCTTGATTATGTGCTAAAAGAGATATATTTTATATAAGCATTATTAAGCATATGATTGATAAAGATGTATAATAAGATGATTATGCATGTTCTTATGCTAGTTTGTTTTTATATGAGAATCATGTATTAATATCTTAATATATTAGATTGGACTAACTATATGATTTGCAAAGTTTATGAACTTGTACATAAGAAAGTCCAATGAGTGAAATGGGAGTTAGCATTGAAGTAAAGGAATGAAAGATCATATTATGCTCAACTCAAGAACAAGAAAAAAAAATAAAAAAGAAGATATGATTCAAGTATTGAAAGATAACAAGATTTAGGCTTAGAAGCAACACGAAGAGCCTAAAGACTTCATTAGTATAGCTTTTCATTTTTAAGCTTAGACTTTCTTATGAAATAGAGTATTTCATGATATAAAACTCAAACATGTTTTCATAATCTTAGCTTCATCAAAAAAATTTAAAAAGATAGGCTACAATCATAGCCTATAGGGACATTTCAAAAACTAATAAGATATGAGGTTTTGATCTTTTCAATGTTGACCTTTGGTCACTATTTTAATCATATCTCATAAAATACTTGTGATTTATTATCAAACATTTTTCATATAAAAATAGACTCAAAGATCTTTCCATGGACGTATTATTTTCTTAAAATAATTAATATATGAAAGAGTTATGGTCTCTTAAAATTGAGTTTAGAAATCAGTTCATTGCATTCTAGCCTTTTCTAACATGTGCTTATTATTTTGATGATATCTGGAAAACTACAAATGATATGAGTATGAAATTATTTTTATGTGAAAATAAACTCAAAGAGATTTTCATGAACAGGTCATTTGCTTAAAATAACTAAGATATTAAAGAGTTATGAATTGTAAAAGTTGAATCTCAAAATCTAATTTTTATAAATTCACTATTTCTAACCTTTGATTATTGTTTTAAATATATCTTAAAAATTATATTAGATATGAGCATAAAACTAGTTCCACTTGAAAATGGACTAAAGTCTCTTTTCAACAATAGGTCATTTGCTCAAAATAAACTTAAGATGAAGAAGTTATAATCTTTTAAAGTTGAGTTTGCAATTTTGTCTACGTAAATCGATTCACCAATCAATTTTAGCTTTTTGGTGCACATATAATGACTAGTGATGACTAATTTTCATTCCTTACTACCCTAAATGGTTATAACACTCCATAGGCTTCCTATATAAGCTAAGAAATATCAAATACAATTAAGAGAGATCTTGAACTTTAACATTTAAC
This sequence comes from Sindora glabra, assembly GCA_020226215.1. Classification (NCBI taxonomy): domain Eukaryota; kingdom Viridiplantae; phylum Streptophyta; class Magnoliopsida; order Fabales; family Fabaceae; genus Sindora; species Sindora glabra. Next base: position 51,454,713 of record CM035232.1, on the reverse strand, counting down.
ATCATTTTACACCTTTTTTCATCAAATCATGATTTGAGCTCTTATTTGTGAAATTTCTCTATTCTAGGAGCTTTAATTGTTTCATCCACTCTTTAAGGGAGTTTATATGAATTGATATTCATCCTTTATTATTTCCTAATTGTAAAGGGTAAAGTATTCCCTAGAAAATCTTAGAGAGGGTGAGGTATCCTGATGAGAATCTAAGAAAGCCCATGGAAGACAAAGGCTTGAAGGCATTGGAAGAGCTTCAAGGACCAATGACAAAAGCAAAGGCAAAGGGGATTAATGAAGATCTAGAGAAGATGGTTGCTACCATATTTGAAAGAAGGCCCAATTTGGAGATAGAAGAGTCCAAGATGCTCAATTGCGTGTATTTGGAAGACTTGGCCTCTAATGAATCCAATAGCATTTAGTTAGTTTAGCATTTTTGTAATAAATGGGCCTTATGGGCCAAGACTTGTTTTTAGATTTATTTTGGCATGAAAACTTGTTATTTTATTTGGATCACTTAGAATTAGGCTTGTTAGTGTACAAGGCCCATTAGAGTTTGCTTATGGGGGCTGGTCATATATAAGCTCTTGTAAACATATTTTTATTAAGTTTTTGAATACAATTTGAGATTGAGAGCTTGTGACTCTTAGGTTTTTGAGTGAGCCAATTATCCTTGATCTTATCAAGAGGCCTCCTCTTGTGGCGATCTTTCCTTCGGCTTATCAATCCATAATTGTGGCGCCTATCCTCCATCTTTTTCTATTTTTGTCGTTTCAAATTCAATTCAAGATCCGTCTTTTTCATCAATTGGTATCAGAGCTTTGGTTGGAATTGGATTCAAGGGGGGTACTGTTCATCCATTACTGTTCGTGCACTGTTCATCTTTTCTGTTTTCTGCAATTGACACTATTCACGCGTCCGTACTGTTCACGTATTAGGGTTTCATCAATTCTTGGTACAATCTTTCCTAAATCTTGTTGCAACACTTGTTTTATTGCTGGATTCTTATTTCTTGATGATTAGATTGGCTAAATTCATAATCAATTGTTAAGCTTCTGCACTTGTGTTCTTCGTGTTCTTCAATTGTTCATCACATGTTCTTGATTTGAATCTGTCCAATCTTCTAAAATTCTGTTAGTTTAGTGTTTGGTGTTAAATAATAGCTTGATTTAAAGGGAATTGTGAATACAATCAAGTCTAATTCCTTGTTTACTACTTCTTTCTAAAATTCTGGTTCAATTGGATTGAATTTATTTGCTGTCTCAAAAATGAACATTCCATATTTTTGCTTGTTCTTGCAAGTTTATCAATAGTGGCTAATTGAAAATTATGTGATTCAATTTAAAAAAGGGTACACCTATTGTGAAAGAAAAAAAGAAGAAGAAAAAAAAATCTGCAGCAAAAAAAAATGAAAAAAAAAGAGGCAAAAAAAAAATATTTTGCAGCACACAAAAGTGCTTCTTGAATGCTACTTTCTTGCAATTTTCAGCTTGCTTTTGCTTAGTTTTTGATTTATTCCATACCAGAAATTTTTGGGAACAACTGAGCTATTATTTAACATTACATAATCTTGTCTAATTTCTCCATTCTTGTCTTCTTTGCATTCTTCTCTAATTTGCTTTTTGTTTGCTTTCTTGTCTCCATTCTTATCTTGTTTGCATTCTGTTTTCCTTAGTGTGCTTATTCCTTGTTTAGTTTTTCGTAATTGTTTTTGTTGGCTTCCTTAGTTTTGTCTTAGAGTTTTCTTTTGTTGGCTTCACTTGTGTCTTGCTGATTGATTGTCACTTGGTGGTGGTTGATTGTGTGGATTGGAGGTTGACTTTCTTAAGAACTCTTAAGAACACTTGAGGGGAAAAAGGCAAGAGAGAAATCCTTACACAAAAGCCAAATTTGAGTGAAACACGAGTGAACATTTTTTGAGTGAAACACCTAGCGAGTGGAGAGGACCTTTTATTATATTAATATTTCTGTTTTGTAGACATGTCTCATGAAGGTGGATCAAGTGGTGAAAGCACTCCTCCCTCACCTAAGTCCTTGGTTGTTAGAAGATAAATTGAAGGACTTGCACAAAGATTTGAAAGAATGTTTGAGAGGCAGAATGAAACTATAAGAAATATTCAAGAAACCATGGCAAATAATGCAAGAAGGCAAGCACGTGACCATTCTCCACATGCCTATGAAGATTCTAGTAGTTCTCCTAGAGATGATGAAGAAAGGAAATATAATAGGAGGAGAGATAGGAGATATGATAGGAGGGGTGATGAAGAGAAGAGGTATGATAGAAGAAGAGATAGGAGAGATGACAGAGAGAGGAGGAATGATAGGAGGAGGAGAGAAGGAGATGGAAGAGTGAGAGAAAATGAGATGATTGGTGGAGTTAAAATAAAGATTCCTAGTTTTCATGGAAGGAATGATGTTGAAGCATACTTAGAGTGGGAGTTGAAGATAGAGCAAGTATTCTTATGCCAAGACTATAGTGAGGAAAAGAAAGTGAAGGTAGCTTCCCTAGAGTTCCATGACCATGCCTTGGTGTGGTGGGATCAAATTCAAAAGGAGCGAAGGAGATATAATGAGGAACCCGTAATCACATGGAATGAAATGAAGAACCTAATGCGCAAGAGATTTGTTCCTACATACTACAATAGGAAGCTTCATACAAAGCTTCAAGGTTTGAGGCAAGGTGGTAGAAGTGTTGATGACTATTACAAGGAAATGGAAGTTGCAATGATAAGAGCCAATGTAGTTGAAGAAAGAGAAGCAACAATGGCCCATTTCTTGAATGGGTTGAACCATGATATCCGTGATATAGTGGAACTTCATCCCTATGTAGAACTTGAAGATTTGGTTCACCAAGCTATCAAAGTAGAAGCACAACTCAAAAGAAAGGGGACTTTGAAGAAAAACACCTCTTCATACAACTCAAAAGGATGGAAGGAAGGAGTGAAGAAGGAGGGAACTTCAACTAAGGATGTGGCTGTCCAAGGTGGTAAATCCTCATCTAAAACTTCCTTTAATTCTACTAATGCTTCTACTTCTTCTACTTCTCAGCATAGGGAAATCAAATGCTTCAAATGCCTTGGAAAAGGCCACATTGCATCCCAATGTCCGAACAAGAAGACCATGATTTTGAGAGAGAATGGTGAGATCTCAAGTGAGAGTTCATCTCCATCATCACATGCTACAAGTGAAGAAGATAGTGAGTGTGAGGCTTTTTGTCATGAAGGAGATTTACTTGTGGTGAGACGTCTCTTGGGTAGTTTGGCCAAGGAGGATGACACTACACAAAGAGAAAATATCTTCCATTCAAGATACTTGGTACTTGGGAAGGTTTATTCTCTTATTGTTGATGGTGGTAGTTGTACCAATGTGGCTAGTGTTAGGCTTGTTGAGAAATTGTTTCTTACTACTACTCCTCATCCCAAACCCTATAAGCTACAATGGTTGAGTGATAAAGGGGAGTTGATTGTTGACAGGCAGGTTTTGATTACTTTCTCTATTGGCAAGTATAAGGATGAAGTCTTGTGTGATGTAGTGCCTATGGAAGCAAGTCATATCTTCTTGGGAAGACCATGGCAGTTTGACAAGAAAGCTATTCATGATGGTCATTCCAACAAGTTCAGATTTGCACATAAAGGATGCAAAATCACTTTAGTACCCATGACTCCTAGGCAAGTTTGTGAGGATCAAACAATTATGAGGTTGAAAAGAGAGCAAGAGAGAAAAATTGAAAAGAAAAAGGGTGAGTTTGAGGGCAAACTTAAAAAGAAAGGGGAAAAAGTGAGGACACTTGCAAGTGAGAAAGAAGAGAGTGAAAAGAAAAGTGAAGATAAAAGTGAGTGTGAAAGGAGAGAAAATTTGTTTGTGAGAGAAAAAGAAGTGAGGAAAGCTTTGTTGGCCTCTCGGCCTATGTATCTACTTTTGTGCAAAGAAAGTCCTCATGATGAATTGATTGATCATTTTGCTAACAATACTTTACCTAGTGGTGTTTCTTCTCTTTTGCAGGAATTTGGAGATGTTTTTCCCAAGGAAGTGCCTCATGGTCTACCTCCAATTAGAGGGATAGAACATCAAATTGACTTGATTCCAGGAGCAACATTGTCCAACCGGCCTGCATATAGAAGCAATCCTCAAGAAACTTAAGAGATCCAAAAATAAGTAGAAGGATTGCTAGATAAAGGATGGGTGAAGGAAAGCTTAAGCCCTTGTGCTGTACCAGTCATCCTAGTACCCAAGAAAGATGGAAGCTAGAGGATGTGCACTGATTGTCGTGCTATCAACAATATCACTGTAAAGTATAGACACCCCATACCCTGTTTGGATGATTTACTTGATGAATTGTTTGGTGCTTGTTACTTTTCTAAGATTGATTTTAAGAGTGGATATCACCAAATAAGAATAAGGGAGGGGGATGAATGGAAAACAGCCTTTAAGACTAAATATGGATTGTATGAATGGTTGGTGATGCCATTTGGATTGACTAATGCACCTAGTACCTTCATGCGTTTAATGAATCATGTGCTTAGAAACTTCTTAGGAAAATTTGTTATTGTTTACTTTGATGATATCTTAGTTTACAGCAAATCTTTTGATGAGCATGTGTTACATTTGAGGTGTGTGTTGGAAGTCTTAAGGCATGAAAAGTTGTATGCAAATATTGAGAAATGTACATTTTGTAAAGATCATGTAGTTTTTCTGGGCTTTGTGGTTAATTCTAAAGGTGTGCATGTGGATGAGGAAAAAGTTAAAGCCATAAAAGATTGGCCAACCCCTAGGACCGTGAGTGAAGTGAGGAGCTTCCACGGGTTAGCAAGCTTTTATAGGCGCTTTGTGAGAGATTTTAGCACCATTGCTGCACCTTTAAATGAAGTTGTCAAGAAAAATGTGGGTTTTAAATGGGAAAAGGAACAACAAGAAGCCTTTGATACATTGAAGGATAAGCTTATGCATGCACCCATACTTGCACTTCCTAATTTTGCAAAATCATTTGAATTGGAGTGTGATGCATCTAATGTAGGGATAAGGGCTGTTTTGATGCAAGAAGGGCACCCCATTGCTTACTTTAGTGAAAAGCTTAATGGAGCATGTTTGAAGTATCCTACTTATGATAAAGAACTTTATGCTTTGATAAGGGCACTTCAAACATGGCAACATTATCTTTAACCTAAAGAGTTTGTGATCCATAGTGACCATGAATCATTGAAATATCTCAAGGGTCAAGGGAAATCAAATAAAAGGCATGCTAAGTGGGTAGAGTTCCTAGAATAGTTTCCTTATGTTATTAAGTATAAGCAAGGTAAAATGAATGTAGTGGCTGATGCTTTATCTAGGCGTTATGCTTTGCTTTCTATGCTTGATGCAAAATTGCTTGGATTTGAACATGTAAAGGAACTTTATGTGCATGATGCTGATTTTGCTGGTTTATATGTGTTGTGTGAAAAGGGGGCTCATGATGGGTTTTATAAGCATGAGGGGTATCTGTTTAAAGGGAATAAATTGTGTGTTCCTAAATGCTCAATTCGTGATTTGCTTGTAAAAAAAGCCCATGAGGGTGGTTTGATGGGGCACTTTGGTGAACCTAAAACTTTAATAATTTTGCAAGAACACTTCTTTTGGCCTGGAATGAAACATAGTGTTTATCAATTCTGTAAAAAGTGTATTGTGTGCAAAAGGGCTAAATCCAAGGTACAACCCCATGGCCTTTATACTCCATTACCTATTCCGGATTACCCTTGGACTGATGTTTCTATGGATTTCATTGTAGGTTTGCCAAGGACAAAGAATGGTAAGGACTTCATATTTATGGTTGTGGACCGCTTCTAAAAAATGGCTCATTTTGTTCCATGTAGGAAAGTAGATGATGCTACACATGTTGCGGACTTGTACTTCAAGGAGATTGTGAGGTTGCATGGCTTGCCAAGAAGTATAGTTTCAGATAGAGATTCTAAGTTTTTGAGTCACTTCTGGAGGACCCTATGGCAAAAGCTCGGAATCAAACTTCTATTTTCTACCATATGTCACCCACAAACAGATGGACAAACAGAGGTAGTAAACTGTACCTTAACTACTCTTCTTAGGGCTATGGTAAGAAAGAATCTCAAATCATGGGAAGAATGCTTGCCTCACATTGAATTTGCATATAATAGGACATTTCATTCAACTACCATGCATTCACCATTTGAGGTTGTTTATGGATTTAATCCCCTCACCCCACTTGATTTGCTGCCATTACCTAACATTTCATCTTTAGTGCATAAGGATGGTAATGCCAAAGCTGAATTTGTTAAGAAGTTGCATGAAAAGGTGAAGGCTCAAATTGAAAAGAAAGTAGAGCAGCAAGTAAAATATGCCAACAAGGGAAGAAAGAAAGTGGTATTTGAACCCGGAGATTGGGTTTGGGTACATATGCGCAAGGAAAGGTTTCCCATGAAAAGAAAGTCAAAGCTTCAACCAAGAGGAGATGGACCATTCCAAGTCTTAGAGAGAATTGGGGATAATGCATACAAAGTGGACTTACCAGGTGAGTATGGTGTAAGTGCTACTTTAAATGTTTCTGATTTGTCTCTCTTTGATGTAGGTGATGAAGAGTCAAATTCGAGGGCGAATTCTCTTGAAGAAGGAGGGGTTGATGAGAATCTAAGAAAGCCCATGGAAGACAAAGGCTTGAAGGCATTGGAAGAGCTTCAAGGACCAATGACAAGAGCAAAGGCAAAGAGGATTAATGAAGATCTAGAGAAGATGATTGCTGCCATATTTGAAAGAAGGCCCAATTTGGAGATAGAAGAGTCCAAGATGCTCAATTGCGTGTATTTGGAAGACTTGGGCTCCAATGAATCCAATAGCATTTAGTTAGTTTAGCATTTTTGTAATAAATGGACTTTATGGGCCAAGACTTATTTTTAGATTTATTTTGGCATGAAAACTTGTTATTTTATTTGGATCACTTAGAATTAGGCTTGTTAGTGTACAAGGCCCATTAAGGTTTGCTTATGGGGGCTGGTCATATATAAGCTCTTGTAAACATATTTTTATTAAGTTTTTGAATACAATTTGAGATTGAGAGCTTGTGACTCTTAGGTTCTTGAGTGAGCCAATTATCCTTGATCTTATCAAGAGGCCTCCTCTTGTGGCGATCTTTCCTTTGGCTTATCAATCCGTGATTGTGGCGCCCATCCTCCATCTTTTTCTGTTTTTTTCGTTTCAAATCCAATTCAAGATCCATCTTTTTCATCATGTCCTTTGTAAAAGGAAATTTTTCTTAAGGAAGAGCAAGAAAATATAAGGCTTTTTCAAGTGCTAATTGAAATGAAGGAATAGTGGATTGAAACACAAGCTTGGAGAGTTAGGAGGGTGGATGTACACCTTGAATAGGATATTTAAGGGAGGAACCACTATAAATCCTTGTATTTGATCTTTCTATCCTTACTCTATCTACATTTGTTTATATGCTCTATTTTTCTTAATCACTTGCTCTATTTTATTGCTATTGTTTGTTGATATATTATGCTATATACTTTATTTTGTTGCTATTACTATTTCTTATTGCATACTCTAATTTGTTTTTGTTGTTTATTGGATATATTGTGTTATAATACTTATGTTAATACTTGGATAATTAGATACTTAAAAGAGTTGTATATCTATGCATGTGCTTCTTGATTATTTTATCTATGCATAGTTAATTAAATTTTTAAATGAATTATGCTTCAATGTTGATCTTGTTGGTTCAATGATTAAATAGTTGAAAGAGAAATCAATTTATGCATTAGTTTCTTAATTCTTATCTATGCATAATTGAATGAGTTGCTTCCTATAAGTGTATTGAATTGTCATATATTATGTGCAAACCTCTTGATTAGATAATCTTGTATTTGTCTTTTGATGATTTGTTAATCCATAGTTAAATAAGTAAATTTGTACTAACTATTTGAATTATCATATTTCAAGTGCAAACATCCTTAGAAAACTTTCTTGAAATGCTTTGAATTAAATTTGTCCTCATGGCTTTACAAAATGAAGGGCTTCTCAAAAAGAATTTCAAAAATGATGAAAACTTTAAAAACACCCAATTTAAACCCATCTTGAGTGTCGGTTGCCAAGGCTTACAAATTACAGTTCATCATTGCAACTTCTTAAAGATTGGATACTATTGTATTTCTATAAATCTTTCATCCTTTATTTTATCTTATTTTCAATTTTAATTGGAACATGTGTTTAATAATGTAAGATTTAACCTTCCATTGTGTTCCTAAAATTAGGAAGTAAAAAGGAGTTAAATAAGATGAAAACTACTTAAAGATGAATGACTCACTAAAGGTTAATAACTTAACTTTTATTCATAACTATGTCATCTTGGAGTTTTGTACCAAAATGTCCTTTGTAATTGTGGTTTTAGTTTACTTGCAAAAAAGACCTCAAGTTTACTATAAACAATAATAAAGCATAAAGGCCAATGGATATCAATACATCTAATGAGTCAACTATCCCCATGCCATTTTCCCATGATTAGGCTAGTCAAATCTTGTCTTCTAATGTCCTTGAAAAGATCTCTTACTTGCAATGAGTTTATACTATATAATAATTTTTTAGAAATTCAATTAACTACCTCCAATATATCTAATTTATATGATGAGATATGTATTTTTAGATATATTATCTTAATTCTTTAGTATTTTGTTCTTTTATAATCTTGGTTGTACAGCTTGCTAATAGTTTAGTTAATACTAAGAATAAGCTGTAGCACAAGTATGTCTAAATCTTTCCTAAGGCAACTACTTCATTTTTTTTTAATTTTGCTATTTGGTCTACATTCTTGAAATTTAATTGATTAAAGGTGTCATTAATTTCTACATTTTTGTCTACATCAACATGTTATTTTTTTTATAGGATTTAAGATGTTATAGCTTTCTAATATTACTTAAAGTATGTGATTTATTGTGAAACTCATTCTATATAAATTCACTTTCTTCTAGTTGTATGTGAGACTTATATGTTTCAAATTGATTATTTTATATGCCTTGTTCTAAATGCTTTTACATCTTATACTATAATAAAGTAGATTTAATTCAATGTAAATTCATATTAATAGAGGCATTATTATAACAGAGCCTTATGAAACATCTCTATTGTTAAAGTTTGTTTATATATATTGTCTTGTTCATTTCCTCTAATAATATCATTAATTGTCTCTTGTAGATAAAAGATGGATTTACTAAGGTAATGGATTTCATTATTTTAGTAATGTCTTCAATGGGGAAGGTTTGTGCCCTGGAGGATTTTGGAACAAAGTAGTTGCATAATTTATTGTTTTCCATTTAAGCTAAGATATCTTTTATGTTAGTTGATAATTGATTCTTTATTTTGTACTATTAAAGAATGTTTAAACCTACTAAGTTTGTTATTATGAATTGGATGGGATTGGTGCTATAATTTTGGCATAAATTTTATTTTAAATATCATATTGAAATTTCATTAATTATTAGCTTTCAATATATGGCAATATGCTTAAAATATTATGAATAGTGCAATTTTACAAAGTAAAAATTGAAAGATTTTTTCATGATAAAATATTTAGTGTTGATGATGGTTACAAATATTATATTTTTAGTGACAACACAAATATATTATCACCACAAAAAAAAGTTCTAGTGACAATATTGATTGTCACAAATATCATGTTTTTGGTGACAATATAAAGATATTATCACTAAAAAGAAATTTTGTGACAATAATAATCATCATTAATGCCATTAATCAATAACAATAATATCTTTTTATCATTGAATGTTAATCTTATAGTGAAAAAAGAATTCATAACTAATATAATTTTTAGTGATAACATAATTTAATCATTATGAAAAGTGTTAACTTTTAGTGACAATAAACATTGTCACAAAATAGACATTTTTTGTGACAAATATCACTTATTGTTATGGAAACTTTTAGCAATGGAGTTTTTTGGTATGGAAATTTTATTGTTACTAAAAATATTTTATGACAACTTTTGTTGTCACTAAAAGTGATTTTCTCACTAATGGAAAGATTTAGGAGTAACAACTTTTATTTATATTATAATAGTTAATAGGTCAATTCATCACCAAGAATTACCTGTTACCACATTAATGGGTTAGATTGACATTAGGCCCAAACTTAAGTAGTCACTTTAATATTAGGCTAAATGTTTTACATTTTATTTTTATTATTGAATTAATAAGTATAAAATGAAAAATCTAATAATCTCTCACTTGGACCTTATAATTCATAATAGTGGTCACTTTAATAAAATGTAAAAGTAAATTGTGGCATCTTTATACCCATTAATCTAAATTGAGATCATAAGTATCTAATAATATAAAACATACTATCCGATAGGGATATTGACACATAAAATATTTACATATTTAGTTTTCCTTATATGATGCACTTTTGGATGTTATCTAAGCTTGATTTAATAAGTTCTATCGCATTTTGTGGATGAGTCGTGACTTTGTAAAGAAATTAGATTTTTTTTGGATAATGTTGGATTTCAACCCTATTTCAGGTTTTAAGCCATATCTGAAGTTATGGACATTATATTGGATCATTCTTTACATCAATTAAAAGTTAATAAAAAATCCTACAACTTTCATAGTTGAAGAAAAATCCAGTTTAGCTGTTAAGGATCTCAATTGTTGCTTAGAAGTTAAAATAGTGGTTCTAGCAGAATCTGACCTTTCCTCACTATTTTGATCATAACTGGAGTTACATATGTCAAATGTGGGAGTTCCTTAATGCATTTAAAGCTAAAATTTAGCTCTAAAACTCTCAAGTTGATTGAAAAATGTGAATCAACTATTTTAATTGCCAAAAGTTAGCTACAATTCAAAAGACTGGGTGCTACGAGAATTAAGGTTGATAGCTAATGGTTAAAGTTAGTTAGCTAATGGTCAAGATTGAAGGTTAGGCAAGTGAAATCTTTGCATACACTCATCTATAAATAGCAAGGAGCAGATTTCATTTGAGAGCATTCATTTAGAGAATAGTTTAATTCATGCATTTTAGTTCTTCTTGTATGCCTCCTACATAGAAGGCTAGGTTATCCTCCTATATGGAAGGTTTTACCTCATACATGGATGGATAATATTTCTATTTTCATGCATTTGTAATTATATTTTTAGGTTTGTATCATGAATGTGATGATGTTGTTATTTTATTTGGAGTTTGTTTTCAATTTCATTATGTTCTAAATCTTCATCTTCCTAGGGTGATGACGTAACTTGATAATAACGCATTGAATTCTAATCTATTGAAACTAACTTCAACTTTCTTTTCCTAGATTGAGTTTTAATTATTATTCTTAATGCTTTTAATTGATTGGCCACTTTTTGAATGAACTCAATATGCATGTTGAGACCAGAAGGAGATACATGTGTATGGATCCTATAATTAAAATCATAAACTACATATGAAATAGGAATATATTCATATGGTTTGTATAGTCTTAATGAGTTTCATAAATCTTAATGATGATTAGTTATTTTAATTCACATAGGAATATAATAAATTAGCAATTAATAATAGAATTACTTAACTTTGGAAGATGCTAGTAATTAATTTAGAGAAACTCGACTATCAATTAAGAAAATTAAAATTGGATTAGAGTAGATAGATAATTCAATCTGAAATTGTTAAGTAAAGTCTAATCCCTAGGGCTTTCAATGATATTTAACTTTACTCCATTTGCATTCATATTTATTTTAATTACTTTGCATAAATTTAGTTCCAGATTAATTGATTCGCCAAATAGTGTTAAGATTATTAATTTTGGTACTTAGTGAAACAATCCTCGATGAAACAATACTTTACTTATCACTTTATTATTTGTTTATGACAATGTATACTTGCGCTAATTAACAAACTATTTCACACGTAACAAGTTTTTGGCGCTGTTGCTGGGGATTGTTGTCATTAATATCAATACTAAGTAATCTTAATCCTAATTTAATTTTTATTTTACATTTTTTTTATGTTTCTGTTCTCTTTTCAGGTTTGTCCTAGTGTATGACCAGATCGAAAGTTACCAAGCCACTGCTCTTTGATTTTGAGATCAAGAAAACTTTTTGAAGAAATCAAAAGATACAAAAGTAGTTAACTATAGATCAAAGTAAAGCAATGGTAGATCTAAGAGAAGAATCAGACACCAAAGCACTCCGTGACTATGCCACACCAACAATCATGGATACCATTTCTGGGATCAGGGGACCGCCTATACTAGCTAACAACTTTGAGATCAAGCCAGCCATCATTCAAATGATTCAAGCAAATCAATTTGAAGGTTCTCTAGTAGAAGATCCGAATGCACATATAGCCAGCCTTATGGAAATTTACGATACATTCAAACACAATGGCATTTTTTATGATGCCATAAGGTTACGACTCTTCTTGTTCTCACTTAGGAATAAGGCTAAAAGCTGATTACATTCTTTGTCAGTAGGGAGCATCACTACATGGAACATATTAGCATATAAATTCCTAGCAAAATTTTTCACTCCAGCTAAAATTGCAAAGATGAGAAATGAGATTGCTTCATTCACCCAGTATAACATGGAAAGCCTTTATGAAGCTTGGGAAAGATACAAGGAGCTGCTAAGAAAATATCCTCATCATGGGCTACCAAATTGGCTATAGTTGCAGACTTTCTACAATAGATTGTCTAATACTACCAAAATACTTATAGATATTGCAACTGGTGGATCATTAATGGAAAAAAGCATAAAAGTTGCTATGGAGCTGTTGGAGGAGATGGTGGAAAATGCTTACCAGTGGCCTTCTAAACATAACACTTTAAAGAAAGCACTTAGGGTTCATGAGCTAGACATTCTAATCACTTTGTCTTCTCAAGTTGCCTCTATATCCAAGCAAGTAAGCTCACTAACAGCTTAAGTAAATGCAATCAGAACTCCTGTAGATGCTTATGACTTATGTGGAGGTCCTCATGTGAGCACACAATGCCAGGAAGGTAATCCATTCATGCCTCTCAACCTAAACAAGCTAACTATATGGGGAATCAAAATTGTTAAAACGATCCTTTCTCAAACACATACAATCCAGGATGGAGAAACTACTCTAATTTGGGGTGGAAGAATAATCAGAATGTGTTCAGACCTTTAGGGAACTATCAACAATAGGTTTAGCAACCACCATCACAACCAAAGATGAACTTAGAAGATGCACTAGCTTAATTAACTATGAATACTTCCCAATTCATGGCTAGAACAGAAGCTACACTCAAGAGCCAAAAAGCAACCATGCAAAATCAAGCAGCTTTAATAAAAAATTTAGAAGTACAAATGGGCTAAATTGCAAGCATGTTGAATTCCAAACAACTAGGCAATTTACCTAGTGACACTGAAAGAAATCCTAGAAAGCATGTAAAGGCTGTCTCATTAAGAAGTGGGAAGCAGTTGAATGAGCCAGAACTAAGAAAGAAACATGAAGAAACTCAGAAAGAAGATGAGGTGATTCCAGAAAGAATGACCTTTCCAAACAATCCTCCACCATATGTTCCCCCAGTTCCGTTTCTTCAAAAATTGGTGAAAGCTAAGCTAGACAAGCAGTTTAGCAAGTTTCTAGAGGTGTTTAAGAAGTTGCATATCAATATCCCATTCGTTGAAACTTTAGCCCAAATGCCTAATTATGCAAAATTTATGAAGGAGATTTTATCAAAGAAATGCAAACTAGAGGATTTCGAAATAGTAGCCTTAATTGAAGAGTGCAGTACAATTCTCCAAAAGAAATTATTGCCAAAGCTTAAAGACCTTGAAAGTTTCTACAAACCCTGTACCATTAGAGAGTGTGAATTTGAAAAAGCCTTATGTGACCTTGGTGGAAGTGTGAATTTGATGCCATTATCCATTTACAAGAAGCTGGGATTGGGAGAAGTGAAATTAACTACAGTGTCATTGTAACTAGTAGATTGTTCAATAAAGCATCCACGTGGAATCCTTGAAGATGTACTAGTAAAAATGGATAAATTCATCTTTCCAGTAGATTTCATAGTGCTTGACATGGAAGAAGACCAAGAAATTCCTATTATTCTTAGGACATCATTTCTTGCAACTGGATGATCTCTAATTGATGTACAAAAAGAAAAGTTAACTCTACAAATTCAAGATGAGCAAGTGTCTTTCAACATTTTTAAAGCTCTATCATTTCTTGATAAGGGTGATACCTATTTTAAGGTTGATTTAATGAGCAGTTGCACCAGAGAAGTAGTAGATGAAATTTACTCTAATTAACCTTTAAAAGTCAGCATGATGGACACATCTCATACTACTAATCCTAAAATTCTAGAACAAATCAGCTATCTCGAAGCCAATTCACCAATTTTCATAGAAAAGCCATTCGAAGATCTAGGAGAAAGACCACCAAAGCTGATCCCTTCAATTGAAAAGCCACAAAAATTGGAGCTGAAAACACTGCCTACTCATCTAAAGTATGCTTTCCTAGAAGAAGATTTAGCCTTACCGGTTATCATCTCATCTAACTTAACCTCTGAAGAGGAAGAAAAGTTACTGAGAATTTTGAGATAGTACAAGTCTGCACTGGGATGGCCGATTACAGATATTAAGGGAATAAGCCCTTCAATCTGTATGCATAAAATATTGCTAGAAGAAAATGCTAAGCCATCTGTAGAACATAAATGAAGGCTCAATCTAAATATAAAAGAGGTGGTTTGAAAAGAAATAATAAAATGGCTAAATGCTAGCATTATCTATCCAATTTCTGACAGTCCATAGGTGAGGCCTGTACAAGTTATACCAAAAAAGGAAAGCATAACAGTGGTGGCAAATGAAAATAATGAGTTGATCCCGTGGAGAATAGTGATCGGATGGAAAGTTTGCATTGACTATTGGAAGCTCAACAAAGCTATCAGAAAATATCATTTTCCTTTGCCATTCTTAGATCAAATGCTAGATAAATTGGCAGGGCAAGCTTATTATTACTTCCTTGATGGATACACTGGCTATAACTAAATTTTGATTGCTCATGAAGATCAAGAAAAAATAACTTTTACATGCCCATATGGAACATTCGCTTTTAGAAAAATGTCTTTTGGATTATGCAATACTCCTGTAACCTTCCAACGAACAATGATGGCAATTTTCTGAGATATGGTGGAGAAGTTTATTGAAGTATTCATGGATGATTTCTCAGTGTTTGGGGAATCTTTTGATCTCTGCCTAGCTAATTTGAAAAAAGTGCTACAACGCTGTGTGGAGATAAATCTTGTATTGAATTAGGAAAAATGCCACTTCATGGTGAACGAAGGTATCGTGCTGGGACATAAAGTTTCAATTCATGGGATTGAAGTTGATTAAGCAAAAATTGAAACTATTGAAAAATTATCTCCACTTGCGACAATTAAAGGCATAAGGAGTTTTCTAGGCCATGTTAGATTTTACAGGCGATTCATCAAGGATTTCTCAAATATCACAAAATCGCTATGCAAGTTATTGGAAAAAGACATTCCACTTGTGTTCGATGAAAATTACATGTCAGCATTCCAAACCTTGAAGAAAGCCTTGATCTTAGCACCAATCATTGTCGCTCCAGACTAGAATTTCCCGATCGAGATAATGTGTGATGCAAATGACTATGCAGTTGGAGTAGTCTTGGGCCAGAGAAAAAATAAAATTTTTCATGCAATCTATTATGCCAGCTAAACACTCAATGAAACCCAAATAAATTATGCAACAACCGAAAAAGAGCTCCTTGCTGTTGTATTTGCCTTTAATAAGTTTAGAGCCTAGTTAATTAGCTTAAAAGTCATAGTCTGGATAGACCATTCAACAATAAAATACTTGATAGAGAAGAAGGATGCAAAGCCTAGACTAATCAGATAGGTACTTCTGCTACAAGAATTTGATTTGGAGATTAGAGATAAGAAATGGACCAAGAATCTTATTAAAGATCATCTTTCTCGACTTGAACCTCCCAAACTTGAACTAGAATTTCCAATCCAAGAGGCTTTTCCAGATGAGTAGCTATTTAATATAAAATCGTTGTCAACTCCGTGGTACACTGACTTTGTAAATTATCTGGTAAGTGGGGTAATCTCATATAAGCTCTCTGGGTAACAAAAAAAAAATTCTTAGCCAATGTGAAGTACTACTTCTGGGAAAATCCATTTGTGTTTAAACATTGCCTAAATAGAATCATTAGAAGATGTGTTCCTAAAGAAGAAATGACCAGTATCCTCTCCTATTGTCATTCATCCTTGTATGGCGGTCATTTTAGAGCAAATTAAATTGCTACTAAGGTCCTTCAGTATGGATTCTATTGGCTTACCCTATTCAAAGACTCTCAAGCCTATGTAGCTGCATGTGATAAATGTTAGGGAACAGGAAACATCTCTTAAAGACATGAAACTCCATTGACCAATATTCTAGAGGTAGAGTTATTTGATGTATAGGGTATTGACTTTATGGGCCCTTTCCTATCCTCATTTGGCAACCAATTCATTTTAGTGGTTGTGGATTATGTATCCAAATGGGTAGAGGTAGCAATTTCTCCTACAAATGATTCTGGAATGGTTGTGAAGTTCCTGAGGAAGAATATATTCACAAGGTTTAGAGTACCTAAAGGAAACATAAGTGATGGAGGTAAACATTTCTGTAATTAATAACTTCAATCTGTACTCACTAAATATGGAGTAACTCATAAGGTTGTAACTCCTTATCATCCACAAACTAACAGGCAAATAGAGATATCAAACAGAAAGTTGAAATAGATTCTAGAGAAGGCAGTGAATTCCAACAGGAAAGATTAGGCAAAGAAGCTGGATGATGCATTATGGGTTTACAAAACAGCATTCAAGACCCCGATTGGTACATCTCCCTACCAATTGGTATATGACAAGGCATGTCATCTTCCAGTTAAATTAGAGCACAAGGCATATTGGGCAGTAAGGGCATTAAATTTTAATTTGAAGATAGCTGGTGAAAGGAGGCTAATGCAACTTAATGAACTTGAAGAATTTCACCAACATGCTTATGAAAATGCCAAGCTTTATAAGGAAAAAACAAAAATGTGGCATGATAGGAGAATTATAAAGAAGGAGTTCACACCGGGACAGAAAGTACTTCTCTACAACTCAAAATTAAAACTCTTTCTAAGAAAATTAAGATCAAGGTGATTAGGACCTTTTTACTATGGTTCAAGTTTGGCTATATGAAATTGTGAAAATTCAAGATAGTGACAGGAAATTCAAAGTGACTGGGCAAAGATTGAAAGAATACAATGACAGTGCATTCAACACCATGAAGACTGTCATCGCGCTCGAAGAGCTAGTTGGTAAGTTCTAAAAAAAAAGAAAAAAAGAAAAAAGAGGAAATAGTAATAGGTGAGGACTTTATTTAGCTAAAGACGTTAAAGAAGGACAGTTACTTAGGAGGTAACCTAAGACTTCTTTCTCTACTCATTCATTTTCTCTTGACTCACTCAAGCACACATCGCACAACATTTTCTCTAACAATTTCAGCTTTCATCATTCTCATCATGAAGGAATCCTTTGCAAAGCTTAGAATCAGATTTCCTAATCTTCCTCAAGATATGCTGAGGAAAATCTACAACTGTCGATTTGAAAGAATGAAGGCATTTAAGCATTTGGGTCTTCCTAAGGATATACGCTGGATCATTGAAACTAAGGTACTATAGTAGGTGAGTTTAATAAATCATTTGTTAAACATATGTCAGGAATGGGAAGAAGTTCTTTCTCTAAAAGGAGAAGAGCTAAAAGAATGGGAGTCTGCCATAAGTGTGCAAGGTGGAATTGTAATAAGCTTTGTAGGAATAAAGGAACAATTTCAGTAAATCGAGAAGACAAAATCCAATTCATAAAGGATAGACTGAGTAAAGAGTCATTGGATGATATTATTCAAACTCTTAAGACGCATCCTAGTGGAGATGTTCATGCTGTTCTTCTTGATTTAATGAAGTTATTCAACACAGAAAAGGAACGCTATAATTTTGGAAATTTAACTGTAAAAGACCCTGTTTGCCAGTTTATAAGAAAACTGGATGGGAAGCAGATCCTCGGCTCATAGAAGCTATTACTGGACGAAAAACCAGAGGAAGATGTAAGTCACAATCACAACTATTGTACATATTAATGCTTGTCTGCTTTACTTTTTTTATGGCTGTTTGCTAACTTTCTTTATAGTTCTCTTCTTTTTATTTTACTTTTTTCAGCCACTTTTTGACTTTCTTTACATTCTGTGTTCTACTTTGTTCATGCCATTATTACACTTGACAGTTTTACATACCATTTTTTTTAAAATTTTGTCTGACATTGTTTAATTTGCATGATTTCTTTATTTCTGCTTTTATGTTATAAAGATGCATTTCAACAACCACACCATGCAAAATATATGAGGGCGAGAGTAAAGAAGAGGAAGAGGATAAAAAATCATTAAAATGTAGATTTAAATCTATCTGTATTTTTTGTGAATCTTATGCTGGAAAGAATGGAGAATTTCTGATAGTAACAACTGATCTTGGTCATGCATTAGCTGCTAAAAAGATTGACATTGTGTATGGAGGAGGGCTTTATAGCTTAAAAGGAAATGCAACAATCTTTGCCAATATTAGAGCAAGCAAAATACTGAGTATCCTTGTAAATGGTTTAGATGATAAGAAATACACCATTGGTAAAACATTCAAGGTTTGAAGCTTGCTTGAACGTATAGGATGCATGCTTTACATTGCTGAAACCTTTATTACTTTACTTGGTGGTTTAGAAGCATTGGATGGAATTTCCAGCATTGCATATTGGGTTAACTTGAACTTTCATCAGAAGCCAGTAGGTTTATTAAATGTTAATGATTTTTATGATAGTTTGCTATCTTTTTTAGATCATGCTATGAAATAGGGATTCATACCTTAAGCGACTTGTCATGCTATAATGTTTACTTCAACTGCTGATCAGCTAATTAACCAATTACAAGGCTATACACCTAAACCAAATCCATTAGTGAAAAAGATAGATTGGCAATCTCCAACTAGCAGTCAGAAGCATGAGCCAGACACCACTCTTTGGTTGTAACTCTCTTTACTCTTATAGTTTTACTCCCAAAATTTCTTTTATGTGTGAGTTAACTATGCATTTCCTTTTAATAAACACTTTTACTAATCTACTGAAGACATTGGGGACAATGTCTACATTAAGTGTAGGGGAATTATAAAAAATTAAAACTAAAAAAAAAACTTTTGTTAGGATATTTTGGTAGTAAAACCATGAGTTTTGTGATGTATGAAAAGGATGGCCAAGTAAAAAGTTATTTCTTACTCTTGATACGCATCCTAAAAAAAAATTTCTTGCTTATTAGGTTCTTTTTAGTAATTTTAAAGATTTCATAGCATGATTGAATAACTTTCTTGCTTCTTAGAATTGATAGGTTTGGCAATGGATTTTGAGTTGGATGGATTGAGTTAGAAACCTTTAACCGTGAGATTTTGAGCTTACTTGTTGAATTAGTATTATATTTCTTGTTTGTGATGTTCACCTATTAAGTTGTCACTCTACAACTTGCATAAAATCCAGTTGAGATTACAATTTATATGCATACTTAAATATGATAAAGGTATTTTTTTTTTTAGTTAGAACCAAATAACCAATACTGCAGTTTTACCATTGATAAAATCCTTTGAGCCTGATTAACCATTTCTTTATTTTTAACCCATTAGTATGTCATTTAATGAAATATCAATTGCCTTTACTTGACCCTAAGGATTAGTAAAGCATTCGAATCTTTGTAAAATGGGTTCTTGACAAAGTGAGGGGGGTATATGTATCATTAACTTCAAAGTTGCAAGGGTTTTCTTTAAAAAAAAAGGAAGAAAAGAAAAAAATATTTCAAAAAAAAGAAATAAAAGAAAAAGAAAGAGAGAAATTGATATGTACTTGAATCTTAGGCTGTTATGCTGAGATAAAATTATTCAGAGATTACCCATGTTATAATTGCTCTATTAATTTCTTTCTTTATTTCATATCTCTGTTTTATCTTTCCTTTACCTTAGCCTCATTGCAACCTTTAATAAGACCTTTTGATTTGAAGTATAAATGTGAATCAAGTAATGGAGATTGAGAAGCTTATGGTAGTGCAATATTTGATAGGATGAATTTGAGTGAAATACTTACCCAAAAACACTTGAGAAAGGATGAGCTGCAATAATTCTATCATCTTGATTCATTCCTTCTTAGATGAAAGTGCAATTCCTTTTTGGTTTTAGATGACAAGATTTGTTAATTCATAAATGCTATGATATCTTTGTACTTCAATTATTTTCTTTCTTATGATTTTGCACTATTGATCTCATGGGAAGATTAGTATTAGTATTAGTATTAGTTTTCTTCTGTTTTGTATTTGTCCGAGGACGTCAAAAAGCTAAGTGTGGGGGAATTTGATACGTAAAATATTTACATATTTAGTTTCCCTTATATGATGCACTTTTGGATGTTATTTAAGTTTAATTTAATAAGTTCTATCGCATTTTGTGGATGAGTCATGACTTTGTGAGAAATTAGATTTTTTTGGATAATGTTGGATTTAAACCCTATTTTAAGTTTTAAGCCATATCTGAAGTTATGGACATTGGATTGGGTCATTATTTACATCAATTAAAAGCTAATAAAAAATCCTACAACTTTCATATTTGAAGAAAACTCAGTTCAGCCTTTAAGGATCTCAATTGTTGCTTAAAAGTTGAAACAGTGGTTTTGGTAGAATCTAACCTTTGTTCACTATTTTGATCATAACTAGAGCTACAAATGTCAAATGTGGGAGTTCCTTAATTTGTTTTAAAGCTAACATTCAGCTCTACAACTCTCATGTTGATTGAAAAATGTGAATCAACTGTTTTAATGGCCAAAAGTTAACTACAATTTAGAAGACTAGGTGCTGCGAGAATTAAGTTTGATAGCTAATGGTGAAGATTGAAGGTTAGGCAAGTGAAATCTTTGCATACACTCATCTATAAATAGCAATGAGTAGATTTCATTTGAGAGAATTCATTTAGAGAGTAGTTTAATTCATGCATTTTAATTCTTCTTGTATGCCTCCTACATAGAAGGCTAGGTTATCCTCCTACATGGAAGGTTTTACCTCTTACAAGGATGGATAGTATTTCTATTTTTATGCATTTGTAATTATATTTTTAGGTTTGTATCATGAATGTGATGATGTTGTTATTTTATTTGGAGTTTGTTTTCAATTTCATTATGTTCTAAATCTTCATCTTTCTAGGGGGATGATGTAGCTTAATAATAATAGATTGAATTCTAATATATTAAAACTAACTTCAACTTTCTTTTCCTAGATTGAGTTTTAATTATTATTCTTAATGCTTTCAATTGATTGGCCACCTTTTGAATGAACTCAATATGCATGTTGAGACTGGAATGAGATACATGTATATGGATCCTATAATTAAAACCATAAAGTACATATGAAATAGGAATATATTCATATGGTTTGTGTAGTCTTAATGAGTTCCATAAATCTTAATGCATAATTAGTTATTTTAATTCACATAGGAATATAGTGAATTAGCAATTAATGATAGAATTACTTGATCTTGCAAGAGGCTAGTAATTAATTTAGGGAAACTCGACTATCAATTAAGGGAATTAAAATTGGATTAGAATAGATAGATGATTCAATATGAAATTGTTAAGTGAAGTCTAATCCCTAAGGCTTTCAATGATATTTACCTTTACTCCATTTGCATTCATATTCATTTTAATTACTTTGTATAAATTTAATTCCAGATTAATCTATTTGCCAAATAGTGTTAAGATTATTAATTTTGGTACTTAGTGAAACAATCCTCGACGGAACGATACTTTACTTATCACTTTATTACTTGTTTATGATAATGTATACTTGCGCTAATTAACAAACCATTTCACATGTAACAAATATCAATGAAATACATATCGTACACTCACATCTCATTAACCATATATAATATCCAATTAGGATATATATATATATATATATATATATATATATATATATATATATATATTAAGATTGTATTTAATAATATTTACATAACAAATTATGATGACATTTTTAAATCTTTACACATTGGGTCAAAGCATCTATCTAAAATGCTAAATAAGAATCATAATTCTTAATATAATATTGACATAGAATCTAAACATCTTTATGAATATGTGATAACAAAAATGTGCGTAATATATGATAAAACATGAATATTTCATAATGAATATTTTGTTTATATATATTTTGAGAAAAATAGTTTACATCGTAGTACTCCCATCAACCTAAAATATCAAAAGACTTAGCTAATCCTATATTAATTACATAATCATGATATATTCCTATCACTAAGCTTTTGGTTAGTAAATCTATGAGTATATAATCTATGAAAATATGATCAACATATGTGATATACTTGCGTACTTTCTCTTGCATAAACTAGTACTTTATATCAAAATGCTTTGTACAAATAGAACTTTTATTATTATAAGAGAAGTTCAAAGTAGTAGTATTGTCACAACAGATGGTTAAGAGTCTAAAAATACTCTTAATAATCTCAAAATCAGCCATAAAATTTCTTAACCATATAGCAACACAAACAACTTTATAATATGTGACATATTCTACTTTCATAGTAGAGGCTGCTATTAAGGAATGCTTAACACTTTTTCATGATACAGCCCCTTCTGCCATTATAAAGATGTATCCAAATGTCAATTTGTAATCATTTGGACAATTAACAAAATATGAATCTGCATAGCCTATAACTATGAAATTTCCTAATCTCCTATAGGTTAGCATGTAATCTTTTATACCTTGCACAAGATTACTAAAGTATCTCCCTAGTACACTAATAGCATAAGCTATGTCAAGATGTGTAAATACCTAAGCATATATCATGCTATTGACAACCGATGTATAAGGGACATTTTTCATTTTTCTTATTTCAACATCATTTTGAGGACATTATAACTTAAAGAAAATTTCCCCTTTTAAAATAGGTGTGGAAACTTAAGAGCATATTCACATGTTAAACCTATTTAGTATTTTTTTTCAATGTATATCTGCTAAAACTGATGTGAAAAATATTTATTATATTATTTCCTTTTATTTAATATTTTTTAAGATGCTACACATGTTTAATTTCACATAATTGGCCTTATTTTATAACTTAGGGTTAGTTTTACAATGTTCTTAATGTGTTTAGTTAATTCTAGATTTTAACACTATTTCTATTTTTTCACTATATCTTCAGCTTTGAATCTTAGATTTGGTTGGTCTTTATATCATTAGAAAGCTTAAAGAACTCCCTGATGGTCTTATTTAGTCAAGAAGCTGAAGCCCTATTCTTGTCCTAGTTGAGCTAGCTTTAGTTTTTAGATCATATATAGAGCTACAAAGGTCTAATTAATGTGAAACTAGTGCCAATTCTTCCTATGACCTAGCTCTACAATTTTTATGTTTATGGTTTACTAAAATTACATTGTTTTAGTGGTCTTATATTTGCTAGAAGTTAGACTTGCATGAATTGACTATTAAAACTCTTAGAGATAATTAATTTGTAAAAATAGGTTCTAAGCTTTTAAAAAATAGAAAGGACCCATTTTTGTAATCCTAAGAAAATTCAGGTCTAATAGGGGCTTAGGATAATTAAGTTAGATATAAAGGCAAGAACACAATTAGACTTTACATTTTACAGAATTCAACAATGCAGTTTTCTCTCTTATTCTAGTTTTCTTATTCTCCATCAATGGATAGCTAATTACTTGCAGTTAATAAAAGGATTTTGAAGCTCTTCTCTATTAAATTATGAGATTTTAATTTATAATATTGACTTCTTCTAATTAATTTTCTTCTTTTCCTAATTATTTATATTGATTGCTTTGAATTTACATGTATTGAATGTTAATTTGGTATAATTGATATTCAACCTTATAATTTTGTATTCCTATCTATTTTGTTATTGAATTATGGTTGCTTAATCATGGCTTTACGCATAGAGGTAGAGGGTTGAGAGGTTAATTTGGAGGTTTCTAATTTAATTTTTTCAATTCAACTGAATTCTATCCTTAATTCAATTTCAATCTAACTTAGAAAATATAATGATTACTTAAGTTAGCTAATCTTAGTTGATTAAATCCTATATGGTTGTCTAGGATAGGATCTATGAATCATCACAAGGGTTTCAAATAATTTAAAGTTGAGAAATTAATTAAAATGGTCAATTTTTTGTGATCTATAATTAGTCTACACTAAGAGTTATCATATCCTTCTATTAATTGCTTTGTTATCTTGGTTTTGTTTTCATTTTATTGTTGTATTGAGTTTAGTTTAGTGTATATGTTTTGCATAATATTACATTCTATATACTACATTTTGCATACTACATTTTGTTCTAATTTGTGTGCATTCTACATTTGCCTCCATCCTATTTAATTCTTTTTTCATCTATTTCTTCTATTTCTAGTGTATGACCAATTATGTGAACATTGTTAGCAAGTCAATTGAGGAAAGATAATACAAGGAATCATAAGGGTACAGCTTATTTTATCTCACTATATTGGTTTATTTTTAGCAAATCAACGTTAAATCTAATTTTAGTGTAGTACGGCCTGCATATTAGAGACAAACCATGCAACCCTTGAGATTTGTCACAATAGATCTCTCTCCCTAGAATATAAGAGGCATTTTTTAGATTCTTTATATTAAAAAGTTTGGATAATATTTGTTTTATCTTAGTCAACAGGTTCATGTCATTGCTTGCAAGGAGAATGTCATCCACATATAGTACTAAAATAACAAAACTTCCTACACTTATTAGTATATAAATAAATTGATCTACTATATTCTTTTTTAACCCAAGAGACTACCTTATCAGGCTTGAAGTACGACTATCTAGAAGCTTGTTTTAAGCTATATATAGACTTTTTAAGTTAGTACACAAGGTGCTCTTTTCCTTCTCTTGGAAACCTTCTAGCTGGTTCATATAAACAATCTTTAATAAATCACCATTCAAAAAGGCTATCTTTACATCCATCTAATACAGCTTTAATCAATGTGAGCTACCAATGCTATGACAACTTGAAATAAATCCTTTGTTGAAACTAGTGAAAAAGTTTCTTCCTTTCGGATGTAGCCTTTAACTACTAATCTGGCCTTATACTTCTTGATTTCACCTCAAGCATCCCTCTTAGTATCAAAGACCTATTTACATCCAATCGACTTACAACCTATAGGAAATTTTACTAGATCTCACACTTGATTTTTGTTTGTTAAAACGAGTTTGTCCTTTATAGCACTTATCTAATTAGAATAGTTTGAATTGGATATGGCTTGAAAAAAGGTTGTAAGATGAGTATCATTATTAATGTCATATTCATGCTTCTATAGATGTACAAGGTCATCATTAAGAATTATCAATTTGTGAATTCTATGAGATCCCTTCTACAAAATTTCTTCATTCATCTCATTTGGCTTGACATCTTTTACCATTAACTATACTAGATTAGCTAGTGGAATAGTAAAAGATGACTTTTCCAATGTTTATGCTAGCAAAACAATTTTCCTATCTTCAGTGAAATTCATGATGCTTCTCACCATCTAATTCATCCTCAAAGAAGATAGTTGGATCAAATTCAATTACTTTGGTTATATAAGTTGGACAATAAAATTTACTTTCTCTCAAGCCATTATGGTACTTGATGAAATATCAATTAATAGTTTTTTAATCAAGTTTCTTTGTAGATGGAATGTGTGGCTTTATTTTAGCTTTGCAACCTTAAACTCGAAAATGCTTTAAATTAGGCTTTTTACCATATAACAACTAGTAAGAAGTTTTAGACATTGACTTACTATGAACTTGATCAAGAATGTACACCATTAGTCTCAATGCATCACCTTACAAGAATTCTAGTAGCAAAGTATGGGACATTATACATCTTACCATGTTTATATGAGTTCGATTCGTCCTTTTTGTAATTCCATTTTGCTTCAGTGTACTAAGTATGTTGTCATATGCTTGAATTCCACATTCTTGTAGGTATCTCACAAAAAGGCTAAGGTTTCTTCCTATTTCATTATACCTACCATAATACTCACCACCTCTGTTAGAATTAACATATTTTATCCATTTCCCTAATTTTAGTTGAACTACTACCTTGAATAACTTGAAGGCTTTTGGTGATTCTAAC
The DNA here is from genome assembly GCA_020226215.1 of Sindora glabra. Taxonomy (NCBI): domain Eukaryota; kingdom Viridiplantae; phylum Streptophyta; class Magnoliopsida; order Fabales; family Fabaceae; genus Sindora; species Sindora glabra. The sequence goes on along the minus strand of CM035232.1, from coordinate 51,428,489 downwards.
TTCTTACTAAGTAGCCCTACCTAACTAAATCTGGAGTAATCATTGATGAATGAGATTAATTATTTGTAACCTCTCATAGCACTAGGTGTTATAGGCTCACTAATGTCAGTGTAGATCAATTTTAGAACATTCTTCTTTCTGCTTCTCTTTCCTTTTCTAACTATAACTATAAGTTTACCCTTGATGCAGTCTATACAAGTTCCAAAATTTGAGAAGTCCAAATCATGAAGTACTTCCTCCTTTACAAGTCTTTGAACTTTTTCTTCAAAAATGTATCTTAATTGTCTATGTCATAACATTAAGGACCTTTCATTGATTTGACATCTTTTCTTGCCAACAATAGAGTATATTGAGTTCATAAAATTAAGATCTAAATTAATTTCATATAAGCCATCACACAATAGAGGATTGATAAAATAATTCAACTTTTCCATTTTCAAAATAATAAAAATATCCAACAAAATCCAAAGTAATAACTGAAATTAAATTCCTTTTCATAGAATGTATAGTAACTCATGTCTATTCCTTAACTTTAAGTTCATTGATCTTAAGTGCTCCACTTTAACTTTATCTCTATTTCTAAGTCTCATAATTAACTCTCCTTCACTTGTCTTTCTTAGATTTGACAGTGCCTTTCTCTTTGTTCTTAACATATTTCTTATACTTGAAGCAATTTAGTTTCTTGTGCCTATTCTTCTTACAAAACTAGCAATTACCCTTGAATTGGGCCTTTTTAGTTTTATAGTGCTATTGTCTACTAGATTTATCTTTCTTAACTTTTTTCCTTCCATAATTAGAATAACCCTTGTTGTCTTTTTTATTAAACCTAGCACTATGATTTAAATTTATACCATGTGAGGTATAGTTTACTACCTTATCCTTACCCTTCTTCATGTCTTTCTTGGCCTATGTAATGATTGAAATGAGCTCATTAATAGTCCATTAGTATTGTAAGATGTCTTCAAAATGTTAAATTGTGATGGAAGAAACTCTAGCACATACAAATTAAATAACTTTTCCCAAAATCAACTTGGATGGTTTTAAGCTTGTTTTAATAATTAACCAATCTTAGAATATGTTCTCTCACCCCATTAACACCATTGGACATAGATTTCTCAAGTGATAAAAGATACCATCCTTTCTCAATCTTATCAAACTTCTTATATTTTTTTACTAAAGAATACAAGAACACTTTCATATTGGTCATTTTAAGATTACTCTTTCTTATAGTCTTATCTATCATATACTTCATTACCATTAAATATACTCTATTAAAGTAGGTCCACTTTTCATGATGATATCTTTAATCTACTATAGATTCAATAGTAATCTAAGGTTTTATCTCCCTAAATACTAAATCTAGATTAGAGATTGTGAGATACAATTTTAATAACTCAACCTAATTCTCATGATTTGTTCCATTAATTGTCTTAATTGCATTCAATTGCATAGGTAAAGTAGTTGAAGGAAATAAATTTGAAACATCAATGCATGTAGAGATTTCCTTCAGTAAACTATGCAAAAGAACTCAATATCATACTGCAAGGCCCAATGCTAATGGGTAATTAATGTCATGGCCTAACTTTTGGATAATATGACTAGTGTAAAGACACTTGACTAGTATTACTTTACTAGCTAGCTATCCTTACCAACCTTTTAAACATTTCTCACTCTTTACTACTTAACATTACTAAAGATAAAAATAGGCATTTATAGAAAATAAAATTAGTTACAAGTGCAATTGAAAATCTAAAATATAATTTATACAGATGAAAAGATTTATAGAAAAGTATCAAAGTTTTACAAAAATATTAAAGTTTACATATAAAAACTATAAGTGGAGAAATTCTTAATTTGATCCATCCTATTTCCATCTTGGATCTTCTTTAGGATCAGACTTAGTTGATAAGGAAGAGAAAGAATCTAGCATATTAATAAAGCTAGAACTACTAAATATATCCTCTTAAGAATTGTTAGGTAAAATTGAATTAATAACAAAATAATTTAACTCATAATTTAATTTTCTAAGTCGTATAGAATAATCAATGCAAGGCCCTAATGTTGTTATATGGAATTTATATTGGAATATAACCAAGAAAGTTCCCTAAAGTATTAAGTATCAGTTACTCCTTAACAATCCATGCTTAGAATTAAAATAAAAGATTAATGACAAAGAGTGTGAGTATTAAAATATTCAATGATTAGCTACTTCTCCTTATTTAGGAAGTTTTCACCATAATAAATCATATATATATAATAATGTAAAATAAACAATAATTTAAATTAACTCAGCCATAATGATATTCTAAAGAATGGTAATAGTTTGTTGTTCTATATGCTTCTCCTTATATTTTCAATCTAACCTTATCCCACACCATCTTAGGCATCAAGCCACCAACCTTGTCCTTCTAACCCTTATCACTCCTCTCTTTCTTTGCGAAGGATCAATAGCCAATAACTTCCCCATGAATTATGTATAGAATGAGCATTCATACTCATAATAAGCAATGATAGGATGCCATGAGCAAGCATGGGCATCAACCATGCATTTCATTATCATATATTATAGGGCATGATCAAAATACCAACTATGTCATAAACTTTATTAAAATTACCAATTCTGGTACATTTAATTTCATCAAATAATATTATATTCAATGTTGACACATATAACATTTCCATCCATAATAATAGAAATGCATGACTCATATGAATAGTTATCACCATAATTCCAATATCATTAATTATTTTATACAGTCAAATTCCTTTCAACATGTCTTAAAGGAGTTTCAGATAATCACATTGCTAGCTACCTTGTTTATGTCACGATGTGGTGCCCTTTAAGGCTTTTAAATTAATTCAAAATTTCAAAAAAATTTATTCTAACATTTTCAACATAATATTACGCATTAAATATCAATGAACTCGCATTATTTATTCCTATGGGTACTATTCACATAGAACTAAAATGGAAGATTTAAAATAAGACAACATAATGGGAAATGAAAATGAAAACCCCCTTTTAACATTCAAACCAATTCCAATTATTACAAAATTTTTAAACAACGCCCCTTACATGTTAAATAATGGAAAATCTCAATTATTTCACAAAATATTTGTAGTGGTACTATTCATACAAAACCAAAAATATAAAATTACTAAAACTAAACATATTTGAAGCTATTGTGATAAAAGATCCTTTATGGTATCTAAATCAACTTCAATTATTACCAAATTTTTATTCAAGTTTACCAACATGCTAATAACCAAAGAACATCATTTATCTTAAATTTTCTCAATCAAATTGGTGTACAAACAACACCAAAAAACACTAAATAGAATATAGAATTTTGTTTAGAATTTATGCGACAAAGGTCCATAAACTTTCACTTTTCATATCTCTAAAATTTTTCAAAAAATCTCAAATTTTTATACACTTATTTTAACACTATTTGTGACATTAAAACACAAAAATTTCAAATTTAAACAATTTCTAACTATGATTCCAAAGGGCAAACAGAAAACATACTACTAGACCTTCTTAACAAATCTTGTTTCTACAATTTTCCTATAATCATTTTTTAAAGAAAGACTTAATAATTCATCTTACTCATCATAACAATTTAATACCAACATCATATACTCATATTAATATCCATACAATATCAGAATCAAACCCTTCAACTTTAAAAATTAGCTTACATTCCATAGATAATCGTTAAATTACTTCATCTTTCATTGAAAGCTCAATAAAACAAGGAGAAATTGCCACTCACCTCAAATCCTTGATTCTTTAACCTTTCAAATACCTTTCAGAATAGAAAAAAAGTAGCTCTACTAAAATAAATTAAATTTTATAAATTTTGTAGAGGAGATTATCATAAAAACTTGAAGAAAATGAAGAAAAACTTAAGTTACCTTACAAGAATTTGAAGAAAATAGATGATCATAAAAATTTGAAAAAGATAAAGAAAAATTTAAGTTACTTTGCAAGAATTTAATGAAAATAATTAGAGAACCTCTTAAAATTTTCCAATGAGTTAAAAATCCTAATGGAGTAGTAAGAGAATCTCATGTTTTGGTTAGAGAAATGGGTAGAAAAAAATATGCAAAAAAAGTTTTAAAAGGATTCATATAAATCCTAATTTCTAAACTTTCTAATATAAGCTTCTTATGTTCAATTTTTTGTAAAAAATTTAGTTGGTAATTTAACATATGGGCACAATTTCCAAGATAGGAAATTATAATATTTTTCTCTTAAAATCACTAAAATTTAGTTAAATAAAATGCCTAAAATAATTATTAACAAATTGCCCTTAGTTTTCTATTTTTTTTACTAGAATGCCATAAACTTCTCTTAGAAGATTGAGCCTTGTTTTAAGCCTCAATTTTTTTAGTTTCAAAAAATAATATTTGGGCTAAAAAAGTTAGGTTAAGTTAATCCTAATGAACCAAAATGATTTATTTCAATTTTGAGTCTAATCTCTAGTTTTTTGATTGACCCGAACCATTTTTAGGCTTTTTGGGCCCTAATTTCCTCTTAGTCTTTGCAAAAATTTCCCAAGTTTAATGTTATGTTTTTTATGATATTTTGATCCATACTAATGCCTAATATAAATTCTACAAAAATGCTAGCTAAATAAACCCTTATATTACTTTTACAGTTTACCTAAACTTTACCTAATTACGCTACTAGGTTTCTATTAAAGTAATTTCTATTTTAATTTCCGTCTTAAATTTTCTTGCTCTAATGAGGTATTACAAGTTCTCCTTCATTCAAGAAAATTCATTCTCAAATTTTAAATATTTAAATAGAATAAACAAAATTGTCAACAACTTGTAATAAAATCTTAGATGGAATCTTATCAAATAAGGTCGAATGCTTTTCTTTCATATATTTTTCTTTTTCCCATGTAACTTTTGACACTCCATGCTTTTCCTATATTTCTTTCACAATTGGAATCTGCTTGGAATGCAATTTTTTCACTTATTTATCAACAATCTACATAGGTTATTCTTCATACACTAACTTTGTATTTAATTCTACTAGTATTTCTTTTAATACATAGGATTCATTTAGAATGTATTTTCTTAGCATTGATATGTGAAAAACTAGATGGATTGCTTTTATGTTCTCTAATAGTTCAAGTTAATAATTAACCTTTTTAATTCACTTGGTGATTACTTTCTAAGGTTAACTTTTCTTTCTTTTTGAATCTCATTATCCTTTTTATTAGGGAGACTTTTAAAATACATGATTACCTACTTAGAATTTCAATTGCCTTTGTCTATTATCTACATAGGATTGATATTAACTTTGAGCTGCTTGCAATTTTTCTCTAATAATTTGAATTTTGTAAAGAGTGCCCTTGACTACATTGGGGCCAATCATTTTAATTTCCCCTAGTTCAAATCATCTGATGGGTGATCTACATTTTCTATCATATAAAGCTTCAAATGGGACCATCTGTGTACTAGTGTGATAATTATTGTTATACATAAACTTTATCAATGATAAGTGTTTGTCCTAGCTACCTACAAACTTAATTGTACAAGCTCTTAGCATATTTCTAAAGTATGGATTATTCTTTCAAATTGTCTATCAATTTATGGATGAAATGCTATGTTAAACCATAATTGAGTACTTACCATATCCTAGAATTGTTACCAAAATCGAGAAGTAAATTGCAACCCTTAATTTAAAATGATTGTAAGTGGTATATTATGCAATGGAATAATTTTATTAATGTACAATTGAGCATATTACGATACGATGTATGTTATCTTTAGTGATAGAAAATATGTCGTATTCATAAAATAATCTATGATTACCTATATAGAATCATATTCTTTATTAGTTCATGATAACTTGACTATATAATCTATCATAATACTCTCTTATTTTCATTCAAGAATGTAAATGTTCTAATAAGGTCCTGCTAGGCATTAGTACTCTGCTTTTACTTGCTAATAGGTTAAGCATTTGATTATATATTCCTACATGTCTTTCTTCATTCCGCCCTACTAGTATACATATTTCAAATCTTGATACATCTTAGTTGCACTAAGATGCATTATATAAGATGATTCATAGGCTCTTTTCAATACCCTTTTTCATAGGATTGTGGGCACTCATAATCGATTCTCACTCCTTATCACTCTATTTTCATCTACTATTAAACTAGTTTTCTCTTCATTAATAGCTTTATTCTTTAGTTGCTCATATTCATGATTTTCTTTTTGGATTACTTTCATTTGTTCTATTATAGTAGAATATATCATTATACAAGCTAAATCTTCTTTTCTACTTGCTTTCAACTTCTTTTCCTTACCTTTGGAAGTTTTCTAGCTTAAACTTTTAGCAACAACATTAACCTTATTTGGATGATAGTGAATGAAGCAATCATAATGTTTTACAAACTCCATCCACTTTCTTTATCTCATGTCGAGTTCTTTCTACACAAAAATATACTTAAGAATTTTGTGATTTATCTAGATTTCATAAGCAGCCACATACAAATAATGTCTTTATATTTTCAAAGCAAACACCACCATTATCATTTCTAAGTTATGAGCGGGATAATTCATCTTATGCTTTTTTAATTGGCAAAATGCATAAGTTATTACTCCATCATGCTACATTAATACATATCCTAACCCCATTTAGAACCATCACAATATATTATGTATCCTTCTATACTATTGAGGCATTCTTTTAGTTTTTGAAAATTTTGCTCACATTCATCTTTCTACATGAATTTGATTCCTTTACAAGTTAATTTGGTCAATGGTGCACCTATTTTTAAGAAGTCTTTTATAAATTTTATATAATATTTGGCTAGTCTAAGAAAAATATGTATTTTAGTCATAAAAAATGGTCATGCTACTTAAGGATAGTTTCCACTTTTTGAAGGTCCATTTGTATTCCTCCTTACAACACTACATGACCGAAAAAATATATTTTTCTTCATCCAAAACTCACACTTTAAGAATTTAGCATACAATTTATGCTCCCTCGATGTTTGTAACATGATTCTCAATTATTATGCATGCTCTTCCTCACTCTTGGAGTATACCAAGATTTCATTGATTAATATAACAATAAATTTATCCAAGAAAAGTTTAAAAATGTAATTCATTAAATCCATAAATGCTACATGAGCATTGGTCAATCTGAACGACATAACTAAGAACTCGTAATGGCTATATCGAGTTCAAAATGCAATTTTAGAATATCTTCCTTCCAAATTTTCAGTTGATTATAACCTTACTATAAATTAATTTTCAAGAAATACTAGAATCCTTGCAATTGATAAAATAAATCATTTATTCTTGTTAAAGGATACTTGTTCTTAATAATGACCTTATTCAACTGTTAATAGACAGCCATAATGTATTGTCCTTCTTCTTTACAAGTAGCATTACCATTCCTCATGGTGATATATTGAGTTATATAAAACCCTTATCTAACAAGTCCTGCAATTGCTCCTTTAATTTTGTTAGCATCATTGAATAAGGTGTTATAGAAATTGGATTTTTTCGAAGAATGGTTTCAATTATGAATTTAATCTCCTAATCTACTAGTAAGCTTGCTAAATCTTCCAGAAAAATATTAGAAAATTCTTTTACATGGGTTTTTTTTTATCAATTTTTATATTTTTCTTTTTAGCTTCCTTTACTAAAGCTATTTACATAATACACCCTTTATTCACCAATTTTTAAAAGTTTTGTATGTGATATGAAAGTGAGCATTTATGTTCTTTTTTTCACCTTGAAAGATTTGAACTTCTTTCCTCTCTAGTTGGCAAGCTATAGTTTTGTAATAGTAGTTAATAAAAATATGATATTTTGATAACCAATTCATTCCTAAAATTATATATCATAATCCTCCATATTTAATACAATTAAATCAATCAAAGTAGAATGTTTATCTATGCAAATCGTATACCCCTTAACATTGTGGGTTACAAGAATAACTTCTTCCACTAGTGCATTCAACAACAAAAGTTTGTCTAATTCATCCAATAGTTTTGAAAGTTTAACCATTAGATTTCTAGATGTAAATGAGTGCATTATTCTAGGATTAAACAATACTTTTACTAAAAAAGTTTCAACTAAAATAGTACTTGTAACCATTATATTACAAGCCTATGCCTTTTAGTGTGTCATGGTTGCTTGAGTTCTAGCTGGCTCCTTCCATTTGTTCTTTTTATTTAATGTTGTTGGTAGTTTTGCTATTATTATATTTTAGGTAGGTTACAAGCTGGGGACAACAATGTTACTTCCTTGCTAGGCAATTATGCACTCAAAAGCTTGATATCCCATTTATCCATATTTAAAGAGGATCTACACGACCTAAAATGACTAAGATTACATTATTTATGGCAAAAAGGTCTGTTTGGTGGACTTGGAGATGAATAGGTCCTATTTGAAACATTAGAACCTACTTTTGATCTACCATTAAGAGTTCTTCTTAGGAAACTTCATTAATCTAGGAAATTATTTCTTCTTATCCATGCATTTCCAATTGGCATGTTCTGAGCCATTACTATCTTTTCTATATCATTATTGCTTTCTCCTTAAAATTTTGTCTTCCTTTTCCCTAAATTGGTTTTTCTACCTTGTCTCTCTTCAGCACATATTTCCATTTTAATTGTTTGATCTAAAGCTTGCTTATATGTCATTCCATTTGAAATATCTACTTGATCATAGAAATAATCTCAAATACTATATACAAACCAGTTCACCTTACTTTTTTTTATAGGCATTGAATGTTATGTATATCGAGACAAGCAAGTGAATTGTGCATCACATTATGTTGTCATCATAGATCCTATGGTCAATCTTTTAAATTCATGGGCCTTTACCTTATAAACCCTTAATGGTAAAAACCTATCCATTAATTCAGTTTGAAATTACCTCCAAGTGATTAGTTTATTAGCAACAATTATTGGTGCAATATTGTGAATATACTAGAAATGAGCTATATCTTCTAACTAGTAACCCATTAACTCTACCATTATGTTCTCAATGAAATCCTAACAATTTGCAAGTTCTTTCTATCTAATTTATAAATTGATAGAGATCTACTCTCAGATCTATACCATTGTACTTTAGGGGGTTTAGGTTTTGATATTCATGCATTATCTATTACCATTCCTTTGGAAGCAATGGGGACCTTCTTGGCTTAGTGCTAGCAAAACTGGAGGTGGAGTAATAAGTTGTTAGGTTTGAGCTAAGACTTCTTCTAAAGTCAATTGTAGCAATGTAGCTTATATTGGAGTTTTAGACTGTTCTCATTCTACTATATGCATATTTTTTTGAAGCATGTTTGCAGAAGCTTCATGCTTTACCACTTCTAGATGTAGTCTAGTTTGTTTTCTAGGGATTCTAGCTAGAGTTTTTCTTTTCTTAGCCATAATTCTATAAAATACATTTAATCAACAAATACTACCTTTCTAGTAAAGGAATAAGGAGGATACCTATTACGCTTTATGGATCCACCATGATTGATAACTATTCTTCCTTCAACCATCCATATATTCCATATTCTGATTAGGCCTTCTTTTTATTTTTTTTCATAATAACTATCTGAACCATGCTTTAATATTAATTTTATCATAATCTAAATTTTAGATAATGTGACCAACGTAAGGATACTTAGCAAGTATTAATTTACTAGTCAGCTATCTTTACAAACATTTTAAACATTTTTTACTTTTTACCACTTGACCTTACTAAAGATAAAAATAGCCATTTATAGAAAATAAAATTAGTTGCACATATAATTGAAAATCCAAAATATAATTTATATACATGAAAACACTTATAAAATAGTATCAAAGTTTTGCAAAAATACCAAAGATTACATACAAAAACTATAAGCAAAGAAATTCTTAATTTGATCTATCCTATTATCATTCTGAGTCTTCCTTGGGATTCAAAACCAATTGATGGAGAAGATGGAGGATTTGGCATATTAACATAGCTAAAACTACAAAATATAGCCTTTTGAGAATGGTTAGGTAAAACCAAATTAATAAGAAAAGGCTTCAATGTTGTCATATGGAATCTATACTGGAATATAATCAAAAGGATGTCAAGAAGGTTCTTGTACAAATATTAGTTATTCCTCGACAATCCATGCTCGGAATCTATAAATAAAAGATTAATAATAGAGGGTATAAGTTAAAATACTCAGTAATTGATTACTTTCTCCTTTTCTAGGGAGTTTTTAGTATACATATATACATATATACATATATATATATATATATATAATATATATATATATATATATATATATATATATATATGTATATAACAATGTAAAATAAATAATAATTTAATTTAACTCTATTGTAATGTTTACAAAAAATTATCCTCAAGAATGACAATAGTTAGTATATAGGTTTCTGTTTATATCTTTAATCTAACCTTATCCCCTATCACCTTAGGCATTAAGCAACTAATCTTGTCTTTCCAACCCTTACTATTTATCTCCTTCTCTACGAAGGATTAATGGCTAATAAATTCCCCTATAAATCATGTACAAGATGAGCATTCATACTGATAATGAGCAATGATAGGATGCCATGAGCAAATATGCAATAATCATGCATTTCATTATCACATATCATACGGTAACGTGAAAATACTAATTATGCCATAAACTTTAATAAAATTGTTAATTCTCATATATTTAATTTCATCAAAAAATATTTTGTTCAAGTTTGACACATATAACCTTTCCATCCATAATAATAGAAACATATAACTCATATGAATAACTATCAACATGATTCTAATATCATCAACTATTTCATACATTCAAATTCCTTTCAACATTTGTCAAAAGAGTTTCAAATAATCACATTGCTAGTTACCATGTATATGTCATATTTTGGTGCCCTTTAGGGTTTCCAAATCAATTCAAAATTTTACCAAAATTTATCCTAACATTGATAACATAATATTACATACTAAACATCAATAAACTTGCATTATTTATTCCTATAGGTACTATTCACATAGAAGCTAAATGGGAAATTCAAAACAAGATGGCATAAAAGGAAGTTGAAATAAAGACCAATTTCAATATTCAAATCAATTCCAATGATCACCAAATTTGTATATAATTTCCCTCACATGTTAAATAATAAAAAAATCTCAATTATTTCACAAAAATTTCACAGTGGCATTACTCATACAAAACCAAAAACATGATATCACCAAAACTAGATTAATTTGAAGCTATCACAATAAAGGACCTTCAATGGCATCCAAATTAACTCCAATTATTATTAAATTTTTTACACAAACTTACCAACAAGCTAATAAGAAAAAAACATCAATTATCTTAAATTCTCTTAGTCAAATTGGTGTACAAACTACACTAAACAACACCAAATAGAATCTAGAATTTTGTTTAAAACTCATGAAACTAAGGTCCATAAACTTTCACTTTTCATATCTCTAAAATTTACTAAAAATTATCAAAGTTTTACACACTTATTCTAACACTATTTGTGACCTTAAAATATCAAAAATTTAAATTTAAACAATTTCTAATAGTGATTTCAAAGGTTAAACAGAAACATATTATTAGACATTCTTATGTCTACAATTTTCCTATGATAATTCATTGGGGAAAGACTTAATAATTCATCTTCTATTCATCTTAACACTTTAATACAACATCATATATTCATATTAACATCTATACAATATCAAAATCAAATTCTTCAACTTTACAAGATAGCTTACATTCCAAAGACAATTGCCATCAAATTTCTTCATCTTTCATGGAAAGCTCAATGGAACAAGGAGAAATTGCCACTCACCCTAAATCCTTGATTCTTCAAACTTTCAAATACCTTTTAAAATAGTAAAAGAGTAACTCCACTAAAATAAATAAAATTTTAGAAATTTTAGAGAGGAACATATCATAAAAACTTGAAAAAGATGAAAAAAAAGTCTAAGTTATTTTACAAGAAATTGATGAAATTAGTTGGGAAACCTCTTGAAATTTTTTGATAAGTTGAAAACTCTAGTGAAATAGCAAGAGAATCTCACAATTTTGGGTAGACAAATGGGCAAAAGAAGTATGCAAAAAAGTTCCCAAAAGGCTTTATTCATAATGCCTAAAATGCCTCAAATAATTGTTAGCAAATTGCCTTTAGTTTACCATTTTTTTACCACAATGCCATAAGCTTGGAACATTGGACTTTGTTTTGGACTTAAATTTTTTTGGTTTCAAAAAATCATGTTCAGGCCAAAAAAAGTTAAGTGAATTCAGTCCTAATGAACCAAAATGATTTATTTTAGTTTTAGGCCCAATCTTTAAGTTTTTAGGTTACCCATGCCATTTTTTATCTTCCGGAACCTTAATTTCCTATTGGGTATTTGTAAAAATTTCACAAACTCAATGTTATGCTTTTTATGATATCTTAATCCATACTAATGCTTAATACAAATTCCATGAAAATTTAAGCTAAATAAACCCTCATACTACCTTTACAATTTACTTGAACTTTACTCAATTACATTACCAGGTTTTTATTAGGGTGATTTTTATTCTAATTTCCATCTTAAATTTTGCTACTTGAATAGGTTATTACAATTAAATGTCCTATAATATATTACAAGAACTAAATATCATATTCCTAAAATCTAATACCAATAGAGTGATAAAAAATTTAAAAATATAATATTTATTCCTACACTTATATTATCAGTATTAATCATATTAATAATATCATACTAATAGGGTATTAAAATATTATTAATATGATATTTTCTTTAATATAACAATCACTTTATTAAAAGATCAAAATTTTATGTAATTAGGCCCATAACGGGTGAACTCACAATTACATAAAATTTTATAGTATAGTATAAGTCCAAATAATTTCTTAAAATTATTTTTCTATGTACATTTATTCATAGAAAAATAATCAATAAAAAAATAGTGTCAAAAATTTTACAAAAAATATATGTAGAAGCCCAAAATATAAAAATATTATAATAAAATTTTTAGCTTAAAATAAAATTAATTGGTCACTTAAATTAAATGGGTAAAAAATAAATAAAATACTTTTAATTCCAAGAAATTTAGAAAAATGGCCATTCAGCTGGAAGAGTGGAGCTAAAAAATGCAATCATTGCCACTAGATGATGCCAACACAATGGCATGAAGCATGCACTTACCAACGCCATGCATAAGTGTTGCTAGCATAGTACTACTCACTTTCTTCTCCAGGGAGCCAAGTTTGTAATCTAGGTTAAGTGACTCAATTATAGACCCACGCAACTTGGATTCAAAAATTGCTCAATTTATGTGTTTTTCACACATAATAACATTTTAATGCATTTAATTCAAATTTTTCTTGAAAAAACTTCAATTTAATCTTAGTTTAATTGAGCATAAATTTTTTTGAAAATTGGCTATAGATTTTCTTAGCTCTTAATGCTCAAAAATGCACTTTTAATACTTTGAAAATCATATTTTCTTAAATTGAAATTCATTATAACAAGAATTACTTCAAGAGGAATAATTTGCAAAAAAATTCAAACTCTATAATTTTGGAAGTTATTGAAAGTTTCCAATTTCAAATGTGGATAGTCAAAACAATTTTCTCAAAACGTTACACGCAAAGGCATTATGATCTTTTTCTTTAACCATATTGAAAGACACCCACATTTATTACAATTTTGAAAAACAAAGCCTTTAATATATATATATATATATATATATATATATATGTGTGTGTGTGTGTGTAAACACACACACATATAAATTTTATTATTTTCCAAGAAAAATAAAACAAAATAATGTAAAAATATATACTTCTAGAATTTTATAAAAATAATATAATGGACAACCCATGATATATTGTAAAATAGTATTCTTTTCGAAGTAAGCTATATTAAATGCAAATACATAAACTAACAAAATATACTCTAAGGCATATTGAATAAAATTTGTTAATTAATTATACAAAACAAGACAAGATGTCCAAAAACATACTCCCTAATGAATATCAAAATTTTGAATAAAATTATACATATGGTCCCAAAATTTATACTGCATAAATCATGTGCGTATTCAAAGAATATCACAATCATCAATAACAAAATAATATTTACAACTATAAATAATTAAATTGGAGGATTATAAAATAAATAAAGATTCATAACGATTTTCATATATAAAAATTCATCATAAAATATAAAATTATTCAAAAGATAGAATTATATTTCTAAATCCATGTAATAATATATCTAGTCTGTATGATTTATTAGCTTTGATACCAATTATTAAAAATTAAATTTCATAATGATAATTCCAATTGAATTATGTAAAAAGATAATATTAATACATAAATAAAATAAAATTAAGAATTACCTAATGAATTCATTTATGATGTATGATATATAAATTTCTCAATAATCAAACTTAATCACAAACTCTAATAAGAATCACTACTTTTATTAACCCTAGTTGTGTATTTTGATCTAAGGAGAAATATCATCACCGATGAGAAGTGATTAGAACCAAATGGAAGTAGTGACTCTTATTTATATTGTAATAGTTAGTAGATTGACCCATCATCGAGATTTACTTGTTACTATATTAATGGGTTTGATTGTTATTGAACTCAAACTTAAATAATCACTTTAATATTAAACAAACCTTTTATATTTTATTTTTATTACTGAATTAATAGGTTCAAAATAAAAAATCTAATACTAACATGACTAAAATAGAATAGATGAATAAAGAAAGAATTGTATTTTTTTTGGGTAAAGTGGCAAATATTGTGAATTGTGAGAAGCCATATTTAAGCCCACAGTAATTTCATTGAAATACAGAAGTAGGATGTTTGTGTAGCGTGATTTGACTTAAATTTTCCAAAGAAAGATTAAGGAAGAATATGATAAAATTAATTTAGATATAACTGAATATTTTTTTTTCAAAAAATTGTTGTCAAAAATTGCTTTTCAATTCAAAGAAAACAAAATATCAAGAATAGTTAGTTGGATAAATAATGAAATGTTTTTGCGAGTAATAAAAATTTATCCATTATAATTTTCACCTTATAAATTATTGCCAATCCAAAAGTGATAATTTTTCAATGCATAAAATCCTATATGAAAAATAAGTGGGCCTACAAAAAATATTTTAAGTGACATTAAATTATGTCACATGTACACGATAACATAAGTGAACTAATCAAATAAAACCAATGTATTTTTTACTTTAGTTGGCACATAAGAAGTAATCATGTATCATAGTACATTATCCTATCCAATACAAAAAATTATCTTTTTAATAAATTAAAAAATGTTGTAAACATTGAAAATAGGGAGATATTTATCTCTAAGCATTCCTCATTAACTTTATAAATAGAGGGTTCATTTGTGCCATTAATAACAAATTACTAGAAGAAAAGATGTAAACTCTCCCAAAACTTTGTCAATAAAGATCAAAGCATTTGAATTCCTTAGTTTCAATCAAGAATATTTGTTTTGAGGTGACAAATTCAACATTCAAATTCTCGAATATTTTTAAGCATGAAGCCTTTGTGAAGATTAACATTTGATTGGAGATCAAGTTTATTCAAGCCTTCATTTGATCTAAAATCAAGTTTCTCGAAACCCTGAATCAAAATTTATTGAAGAGAAGAATCAAAGGGTTTTATTCTTTTTCAAGAATTACAAAATTAGAATTCTTACTCAACATGTTCATCAAAATCAATAAAATTATTTGTTCTTAAATTTTCTTGCCTCATAATTATTTATTGAGAATTTTGTGTGTACAAGTTTCTATCATATCTAGTGGACTATCTCTACCTCTCATCTTTTTCCATTTTTTTTTTTGGTTATTTTTTTGTAAAATCAAATTCAACTGACATCTTCAAATATGTGAATATTCACCAACACATTGTTCGTTTTTAAAAGGAATCCTCTAGTTAATTTGATGAATTTTAACTCTCAAAATTAAGATCTTGTAACTTGACACAAAATAAGAGTTCTTGTACATCTGTATGCTTAAAAGAATGCAATACAAATTCTGCTATTTTCATAGGTTCACCATCATAATGATCATCTTCGCCTATACATGTGGTGGGGGCAAGTTAGTTGACATTTTCAATGATATATTGGCTTAATCTGCTTTATCTGAATCAACAACAAAAACTACAATCATTGTAAAAGCGAACGAGGTTAATAATATCTTTCTACTTGAAAGACTTTGAAGTCCAAATTAAATGAACCTTCTTCAAAAAGATTGTTTATCTAACTCTTTTGAATCTTCAAGTTCAGCTACAATGTGTGTCATGCAGAGCAAGTTTCAACTATTTCAAAGGCAATTGAAGCACTAATGGAATCCATGCAAGAAAGAAAAGTTTTGAAAGACAAGTAGATATTTGTCATTCCACGAAAGATTAATGACTTTTTCGAATCACATGATTATAAAAACTACCTCTATCATTAACATTCTTTAAAAATTTTGATCTTCTATTAATTTTTTTTCTTACTTTACTACTATATGTGATTCTAGAGGTGGTAAACAGATGAGTTATGATGAATATGGATTATGTCAAAAGTGAATAGATAATTATTAATCCATTTATCCATTTAAAACTTAATATCAAATTTTAAATGGGTCATGAGTGACATATGACTCTTAGGTATATAGTTAACCTAACCTATTTTTTTATCCATCAAATTATTATTATTTTATATCTTATTATTTTTATTGACATTATTTTTTATTGCTACTTTATATTTATTAATATTATTTCAAAACAAACTTATGTTATCAAAAATTTTATTTTTTATTTTTATTTCCTTTTTAAAATTATAATTTTTATCTAATTTTCTTGACATTAATTTCTTAAAATTGTTTTAATATTAAATGTAGTTATTAAATATTTTAATATTTATATACATTAAATAAAACTTATTTAATTTAAAATAGATATTATAATAAAATTATAAATTGTAAACTATAAATTATATGAATTCTATCGCAATGTTAAATTGTAATTTTAAAATTGCATACATATGAACAATCCAATTTTAATTTACAATAATGATGAATTATAGTACAGATGATTATAAATTGCATGTAATGCACCATATACAATAGTAATTATAAATTCAAACTTTCCAGCTATTATTATAAAATCATAAATTTGAACTTCCTCGTTGTCATGATTCATAAACCAGAAATAAGACATAGGATATAACGGGAAAAACCATGCTTGTTCGTGCAATCAGTTATTAGCTGGAATTATAAACAGAAATATTAGTATTAAAAATTCTTATATCTTTTAATTATATTGTATCTTTAATCAATTTTATTAAATAAAAAATAATTATTAATTTTATTATCTATTTATTAATTTTATAAAATTTCTATATATTAAAAATATAATTTTTTAATGTTTAAAGTATTAAAGATTATAAAAATTAATAATTATTTTTATTTATTAAATATAATTGAAAATACTAAACATAATTTGATCAAGAATTTCTCAATTACCTGTACAGCAACAAATACATTCGTTCATCGTGTAGTAATAAAGCTGGCATGCCATGGACTCCATGCCGGTCGGTCTGAAGTAAGATTGTTGATATGATGACAATTGTGGCTTCAAAAGTTTCTCAGCCTTTATGATTTTATAATAATAGCTGATGTATAGTTATATGGTACATTACATGCAATACATAACATTGCAATTTTTTTATTTAAAAAAATTAAAAAAATATAAATTTGAGATTTTTTTAAATTTTTTTTATTTTTTATAAAAAATTAATATCTTTATGTATATAAAAATATTATAATACTTTATTTTAAATAATTAATTTTAAAAATATTTAAATTATATTAAAATTTTGAAAATATCTTATTATAATATTTCTTTATTTTATAATATTAGTTTGTACAATGTACAAGCCTACTTCTTATGAATATAAATGAATAAATAGTTATTTATGAAGTGACTTAAAATTATCATCATTTTAATAGGTCAATAATAATTCAACCCATATTTATCTTAAAGTTGAAATGAATGAATATGGATGTATTAAAATAAAAATAGATATAGATAAATAAACGGATATATGGATCAAGATTGTCAAGTTTATATGATTTCGCATTGTTGGAATATATTTGTGTACTAATTTGCCCTCCAAATAATAGGCAAAACTCTTTATTCCTTACTTAAAATAGAAAAAAATAAAATTTATTATTTAAAAATAAATTATTTTCCAATATGTTAAATATTTTAACTAATTATTTACCTTAAATATAAACATTAAATTGTTATATTAATTATCTTTATGATAGAAATTTAAGTCTAAAATTTTATTAAGTAGTGTTAGGTTTTATTTAATTATATTTTAGAAATTAATAATCGTTATTTTTAACACTTCATTCGTTCAATGCCTTGGGCAAATTATAATGCTAATAATGTAATTATTTTGAATGAAAATGAATTATTTATTGTTATTTTAAATGCTTGAAATTTATTTATTCCAAATACTAAATAATTTGATTTATAACAAAAATCTATATCCTAAAATTTATTGAACAATTTTTTTTGAAATTTTATTTAATTAAATTTTAGAATTTACAGCAATATATTTACGATTAATGTTATTGCAATGTATATTTAATGTACTCAATTAAACCTTAATTTTAATAAAAAAACTAAAATTTATGGTCAATAATTGCATTTAACTTGTGTGAATTAAACATATTTTTATAATAAATTTATTATAAATTAAATATACACTTTTTACTCTAATTTTTTTGCTCGAATTTTTACACTAATATTTTGATAGTACAGTTAGAACTCTATTTTTATTATTTGTACTGAACATCTTTTACATATTTTTATTATACTAAAGCAAATTTCAGTTTTTAATAAGAGAAACGGCAAATTACTCCATCTCCTCTATGGTTAGGAGTGGAAATAAAAAAGAAAAGAAAAAGGAAGACATGCAATAAAGATAATTAAAAAAAAAGAAACAATGCACGAGTTGTAAAAATAATAAGAATTAAAATAAAAATTAGAATATGTAATAAATTAATTTAATTAAATAAAACCCTCAATTTACTTCAAATATTTTTTAATGTTGTGTGTTGTGTGTATAAACTATACAATGCTGTTTAAACAATAGGTGCTTAAACTGAGTGGATAGAGAAAAAAATGAAAAACATGCAATGAATTAAATAAAAAGAAAAGAAACGTATGGCATAATAAATTTTTAGAAAAATATCAATTAATTTATGCTTAAATTGAAATATAATATTTAAAACTTAATATAAAAATACTTGATAAAATTTAAATAAATTAATTAATTATAATTTGTAAATATTTTATTTTATTAGAATATAAAATATATAATTGATTCATTTAATTAATACATTTTGTTAAAGTCTTTAACTTATATAAAAATTATTATAAAAATAAAATATCTTATATAATATTTCTATTAATTAGTGATGTAAGCGTTTAATTTATAAATAATATGAAAAAAGAGAAATAGAAAAGCATGGAATGGAATAAATAAAATGAAAAGAAATAATGGACCAATTGTAAAGTAATAAAAACTGAAAATAAAAAATGTTTTTCAATAATTTAATTGAATTAAAAAAATTTTAAAAATATATTCATAATAATAAAAATGTATGAAAAAATAAAATTCAAAGAGAACAGGAGTTCCCTTTAAATAAGGGGTAAAATAGTCCTTTTGTTATATAAGCTAACTCCATTTGACTTTGTTGGGTGTCGATGAAACTTTTTTAATATCAAGGATATCTTAGCATAAATAGATTGAATTTTAGAAAAATTAGAATAATTTATGCTTTTAATTAAAATTAATTTATTTTTTAAGAATCCATTTATTTTAATAAAAAATATTTTTATAAGAATTATTTTATATATTTATCTTTATAATTATAAAATATACTTGTGGAACATAGAGAAACAGAGCACCCTTGAATCGATTTAAAGAGGCATGTGCTTTTTTGGACTATTATATTACTATATGTGATTTTACTAGTTACAAAGTATATAAGTTATATATAAGCTCTTTATTTATAAATTAGAAAACATTTTTTTACAGTAAATCGCTTCAGACACGGCAAACAAGATTAAATATACTATCTTTATTTCCGTAAATAAAACACATACTTTTGATTGATTTGTATATGAATATGATACTGAATTTCACTATCATTGTATGAGAATTAAAGCTAAGATTGATCATCATCTACATATATAACTGAAGCTTCTTGGCAACTCCTATTACAAACATACATTGGTCCCCACGAAATTGCTCAGTCAATTACA
The DNA here is from genome assembly GCA_020226215.1 of Sindora glabra. Classification (NCBI taxonomy): domain Eukaryota; kingdom Viridiplantae; phylum Streptophyta; class Magnoliopsida; order Fabales; family Fabaceae; genus Sindora; species Sindora glabra. The sequence goes on along the minus strand of CM035232.1, from coordinate 51,408,120 downwards.
AATTAACCCAAACAAAACGCCATCCAAACAGATGAAACAAAATGGCCATTTATATAATTTTAAAGTTAAAATTAGATTATTAATAAAGTATTGATTTCGTATGAAGTATATTAATTCTAAAGCAATTTAATCTATGAATGGACAGATTTTCGAATTTTAAAAATAATCTTTAAAAAATTATTAATATTTTAATTTTATTTCACCAATTGGTGGTTTAAAAAAAATAAAATAAAAGGAGGCTTTAGCTATCGACTCGACTGGGCATTAGGCAAAAATCGAAATTCCGATTCACGTCAGTGGCCAGACCGTCCTTTCACGCAAAAGCGCGTCAATCGACGTAATAAAATTAAAAATAAAATTAAAAGGTACACTTGATAGGCAGCTAACATCGTTAACGCGGATTTTCTATACACGTCAATAAGATTGGCCGACCCCGATGAGTCATGCGTCCTTTTTCCACATGTTCACCCTTACCAGCGATATTTTGGAGAAGAAATTTAATATTTAATAATTGAAATATACTGAATATTCCAGTTGTTCCTATCATTTTCATAATTAATAATATTAATTTTTATTTATATTTTTATTATAATCTTTCTTCCTTTCATTCAGTTAAAATAATTGAAATATATTAAAGTTGATTGTTAAATAATATTATGCTTTTTTATTATATTATTTTTTATCATTTATTTTAACATTATATATGGAAGGAGTGATGAATAATTATATATAATAAAATAAAAAAAATTAACAGCACTTATTATGAAAAATTGAAGGATGAAATAATATTTCTTTTATATGTTATGTTAACTCTATTTTATTTGTATACGCACCGAAGATGTTCGTATAAGTATTTTGTCTTGAAACTTGAAAACTCTCAAATTTGCAAATATAATTTACGTTCTTAGTTTAAATAATAATGGATATATTTAACTATATTTAATTAATGAATCGGGTATAAAAAAAGAAATTTAATTTTTTAAATTTTATATCACATTGAAGAAAGAGAGAAAAACAATATCTATAATAAAATTAAAAAATATTTTTATACATAATAAAACCCATGGAATATTGTGTATTTAAAAAAAAAGGAAAAAAATCAAGCTGGTATCATTTGCAATTTATTGCAGTGAGGTACCCAAAAGTCACTTTCTTTCATTTAAGTACACCCACGTACGAAAATTTACTGTGATATCCAAAAGACAAAATGACTCATTTACTACATATTTTAAGAAGGTAAAAAATAATAAAATAAAAACCTCTTTTTACCACATATTAAAATTCAAAATTTTTTAATTTAATACAAAGAAAAAATAAAAGACTAAAAATTTATAAGAATTAAAATTGAAGAATTTTTAAATTAATATAAAATTTTAATTATAAATAAAATTAATAAAAATTTAATTTTTTAGGAATTAAAATAAATTTTTAGTTAAGATAAAAATAAAAATAAATAAGAACTTAGAGACATAGTAACATATTGTTATTTGATAATTTAATTATTAATTAGATTTAATTTATCTATTTATTTAAAAATTTTTATTGGTATTATTATTTTGAAATGAAACAATATCATGTCACTATTTAGAGAACAAATAGTAACATATTATTATTTAGCAGTTTGATTGTTAATTAAACTTAATTTATTTATTTATTTAGTATTTTGGTTAGTGTCACTATTTTGGAACGAAATAATAACATCATCTTTTTTAGCAGTTTAATTATTAATTAAATTTGATTTATCCATTTATTTAGGATTTTTTTATTAGTGTTATTATTTTGATACGAAATAATAACATCTTCTTCTTTGATAGTTTAATTATTAATTAGACTTGATTTATCCATTTATTTAGAATTTTTAATTGGTGTTACTATTTTAAAACAAAACAGTAACATGCACTTTTTTAGTAATTTGATTGTTAATTAGACTTAATTTATGTATTTATTTGGAGTTTTTAGTTAGTGTTACTGTTTTAAAATGAAATAGTAATATTTTTTTCTTTAACAGTTTAATTATTAATTATATTTGATTTATCCATTTATTTAATATTTTTTTAGTATTATTATTTTAGAACAAAATAATAACATATTACTATCTTAAAGACAAATAGTAACATAGATTATTAGCCAATTTTATTATTAATTAAACTTGATTTATTCATTTATTTGAGATTTTGTATTAGCGTTACTGTTTTAAAACGAGATAGTAACATCATCTTCTTTAACAGTTTAATTATTAATTAGATTTAATTTATTCATTTATTTAAGATTTTTTATTAATAATACTATTTAAAAATAAAATGATAATATGTTACTGTTTGGAGAATAAATAGTAACATACACTTCTTTAGTAATTTAGTTGTTAATTAGACTTAATTTATCTATTTATTTGATATTTTTAATTTTTAATTAGTATTACTATCTTGATAACAAACAGTAACATGGTGTTATTTAATAATTTTATTGTTAATTAGATTTGATTTATGTATTTATTTGAGATTTTCAATTAGTGTTACTATTTTGAAATAAAATAGTAACATCATCTTTTTTAATTATTTGGTTATTAATTAGATTTAATTTATCTATTTATTTAAGATTTTTAGTTAGTGTTATTATTTTGAAATGAAACAATAATATATTACTATCTTAAAATTAAACAATAGCATATTACTATCTTAAAAATAAATAGTAATATGATATTATTTGATAATTAGACTTAATTTATTCATTTATTTAAGATTTTTTTCATATTACTATTTTTGAATGAAACAGTAACATCATCTTCTTTAACAATTTGATTATTAATTAGACTTGATTCATTCATTTATTTTAAATTTTTTATTGGTGTTACTATTTTAAAATAAAATAATAATATATTACTGTCTTGAGAATAAATAGTAATATGTTACTATCTTGAGAACAAATAGTAATATGTTATTTGCTAATTTTATAATTAATTAGATTTAATTTATTTATTTATTTAAAATTTTTAGTTGGTGTTACTATTTTAAACAGTAACATCATCTTTTTTGACAATATAGTTGTTAATTAGATTTTATTTATCCATTTATTTGAGATTTTTGGTTAGTGTTACTATTTTGAAATAAAATAATAACATGTTATTATTTGAAAAATAAACAGTAACATGCATTTATTTGATAGTTTGATTGATAATTAGATTTCACTTATGTATTTATTTAAAATTTTTAGTTAGTATTATTATTTTTGAACGAAATAATAGCATGAACTTCTTTGGTAATTTGGTTATTAATTACACTTGATTTATTCATTTATTTGATATTTTTTATTAATATTATTATTTTAAAACGAAACAATAACATATTACTGTTTTGTGAACAAATAGTAACATGATATTATTTAACAATTTTATTATTAATTAGACTTTATTTATATATTTATTTAAAATTTTTAGTTGGTGTTATTGTTTAGTCTATAAAGTAATATATTATTCTTTGGTAGTTTTATTTGTCAAGAAAATTATTATAGTACTACTAAACACAAAAAGAATTAAGGAGAAAAAGTTTAATATGGAATTCAAATGAATGAATTTGAATTCATAAAAATAAAATTAAAGTTAGAAAAATAACAAGAAAATTAAGAAAAATTAAGAAAAGTTATTAAAAAAAGCTTTTTTTCACTAACCAAAGTGGGCAAAACGTCAAAGGCTTTTTGCACGCTTATAAATTTTGAAAAGTTACATAAAATAAAAAAAAATCACCTAAAATGGACAATTGAATACAAAGTTATAATCATTCAAAGTTTTGAACTCAATTTATACATTTTTAACAAGGTGAACCATGCCAAAGCTAAATTTTCTTGTTTTCTATCAAAAGATCATAGGAAGATGAATAAAAATAAGTAATCATATATAAAAATTAGTTAACTAATTATAAAGTTATACCTTTTTTAAGTTCTTGATTTATAATTGCATTCTCATAATTAAAAAAGAGCATTTTGGAAAAAATTTATAAAACTGGCACCTATTTGAAATACATATCAACGCTAACACCTTGTTGAAAAAGAGTTTAGAAAGTGGCATTACGGTGCAATTTACTGGAAAAAAAACTTGACACTAATATTATTAAAATAGAATAAATGAATAAAGAAAGAATTGTATCTTTTTTGGTTTTTAGGTGAAAATTATTGTAATTTTTTATTAAAAGATGTAAAAAAGCCTTATTGGACCCTACAATAATTTCATTAAAGTAGGATGTTCGTATTGCAATATTTGACTCATATTTTTTGAAGAAAGATTAAGGAATAATATGATAAATAAAATAAACTCAAGTATGATTGAATAAGTTTTTATTTAAAAAATTTGTTCTAAAAATTTATTTCAATTTAATGAAAACAAAAAAAGTTGAAAGTGGTTGGTGGGACAAAAAATGAAATGTTTTTATAAGAATCAATTTTAATTTCCATTTCATAAAATATGGTTAATTAAAAATTGATAATTTTTCAATGCTTAAAATCCCACTTGAAAAATATTTGGGTCTGCAAAAAAACCTTTCGGGTAACAAATTAAATCATGTCACATGTACAAAATGTTATAGGTAAATCAATCTGTATTACATCACTTGGCAATTGAAAAGTTATTATGTGTCACAATTCCAACTAATAAGAAAAATTATCTTTTACATAAATTAAAAGTCCATGAATATATATATATATATATATATATATATATATATATATATATATATATATATTTATTAAAGAGATGTTTATCTCTAAACATTCTTTAAAAGATTTATAAATAGATAGCACACTTGTACCATTAATAACAATAAGTTGATAGAAGAAGAGACTTGAAGCTCTCCTAGAACTAAGCTTCAATAAAAAAACATCTATTTTAAAGTTATGACTTCAACAACACATAAATTCTTGAATTTTTTTCAAGTGTATAGCCTTTGTGAGAATTCAACCTTTGTCAAGCTCTCCATTAAAGTTAAATGTTTAACCTTTAAACTAAAATTAAGTTTTTTTAACCTTCCATTTGAAACCAAAATTCAATAATTTAATCCAAGATCAAGTTTTCATGAAACCTTCGATCGAAATCCATTAAAAGGAAGAATCAAATGATTTTATTCTTTCTCAAGAATCATAAAATTAAAGAATGTACTCCATATTTTCATTAAAATCAATAAAATTATTTGCTCATTAATTTTCTCACCTTATAATTATTTATTGAGAATTTTATGTGTACAAATTTCTAGCAGCCTAGTGAGACTAATTCTACCTTTCATATCTTTTTTGCAAAATCAAGTTCAACTAATATCTTCAAAGATGCAAATATTTTATATTCTATTATTTGATGCCTTTGTAGAAAATCGTCCAGTTAACTCTACGAGTTTTAACTCTCAAAATCAAGGTCTTATAACTTGACACAATACAAAAGCACTTGTAGATTTGTATGCTTAAAAGATTGGAACATTAAATTTTGCTCATGTTTTCACAAATTCATTATTATGGCAATCACTCTTTGCCTATACATACAACCATTCATATAAATTTTCTTAATTGAAATTATTAAATTATTTAGATAGGTTGACCCGTTTCAACACATTTAAAGATAGGTTAATTTGATACAATGTGACTATTATTCATGTTAGATTTAAACTAAGTTTACTTAAGTTATTACCAATCTTTGACATGATATGAACTTAATAAATGAATTTAAATTATCACCTTTAAATTATAATATGCATAAATATAAAGATATATTTGATTAGTTTTTTTATATACGTCAATTAAGGCTATCAATGAGTTAAGTCAAGCTAAACTGGACTTAGCTTAAGCTCAACTCATTCTAATATTATTTAGCTTATGAATTTGAACTAAATTTTTTTGGCTTGAGATCAACTCAAATTGAACTCATGGTTAGCTTAATTCAGCATGATAAACTCAAACTAGTGTTCAAAAAAAATCAAACTAGACTGAATAGTTCAATTAAGAAATCTATGCACACATGTTCGACCTAATTTATCATTTAAACCAGAAGTTTTTAAAATTGTATAAAAAAAGTACTAAATTGATATCAAACTAATTAATAGGTATAAATCGATCACTATCTCATAAGTCATAGTGAAGATATTTACATCCACCATTTATAATATTTAATATAGGCTTTTGTTTGGAGAGTTCTGATACATTTCTATCATCTTTTAAATGATCTTCTTTACTTATATTTACCTTACTCACATAATTAATTCCAAAATAAGAATGACATTAATAATGTTCATCATTAACTTTATTTATTATTTCATTTTAGTTATAATTCAAATTCAATGTAAATATTAAATTACAATTATTATGGTTATTATTTTTTTATAACAAATATTTAATTTAATATATATATTACAAAAATATTTTTAATTAATTTATATAAATATATTAATTAATCTTCAATTATATATATTATTTGAGTTAGCTTATAATATGATCGAGTCAAACATTTCTATGTTCAAGCTTAACTTATTTAATAGATAAGTTAAAGTATTCAATTTGTGTATCACTTATTTAATTTATCAGCTTAGTTTATCAAGCTAAAAGTTAAATCAAGCTTTGAGTGTCTTGTGAACTAGCTCGATTCATTGCTAGCCTTAAAATGGTCTAGTTTTATTGACCATCAATAGAGTAAGAGAAAATACATAACTTAATTTTTTAAAATTTATTTTGTTAATGAAAATAAATTTATTTTTGTTAACAAAGTGTTATTGTGATCAATTTTGAAATATTTTGTATCTAAATCTAAAAATTAAAAATATTTGCAGTGTTTAAATTTAAGTTTAAGGATTATATTTTGAAAGTTCAAATTTGCAAGATACATATGTATATTGAATTTTATTTAAGTAGCTAGAATTTACAATATAGATATATATTGAATTTAATTTTACGAATAATGTTTTAGAGGTTAGTATTTGTAATATATATATTTACTCTAATTTTATATGTCAAATTTTAAAGATTATAATATGCAAAATTATGATTTAAATTTTTCTTAGGAATAAAATGTGTAAAATGGATAAATCTTTTTAAAATTACTTTTGGCATTTTATTATTTAAAAAATATTTTGATTTACAAATATAAATAAAAATAATGTAAGTGCAAGTAATCAAGCACAAGATTCTAGTGGCATCGTTCATCATGTATACAATTATGTCATGACCTATTTAGATTATTTTTTACAACAAATTTCATGGATAAAAATTTGTTATAAATTTTTTCTCCAATATGCTATATATATAATTTATCATTTATAATTTTGGCTAAATATACATAACTTATTTGTAAGTCAAATGTATTGGTTATTAAATGTATTTTATGATCTAACAAATTCTTATATAAATCATTACGAAGTTAATAAGATTGGCTCCATATTAACAGTTCATTACAAAAGTCCACTTTAAGTCATTATTGGATATATATAAATAAATTAAAATATATGAGTATAATAAAAAAATTTACCATGTCATTATTTTACACAAGTTAGTTCATTCTCTTAACTATAGATGTAAATAAGATTTTAATCTAAAACTAAATGTGAAGGCAAGTATCTTAGGTATTAATACCTAGATTTTCAATTAAAATATGTTAGAATTGTTCTTTAATATATATTAAAATATAACTATTTTTCATAAATAATAAATAACTATTTAACTTTTCATTAATCAAATTTGCATAATAAAATTAATATATATCAATAAAATAAATATTATAATATATTAAAGATTATGCTATATAATTATTTGATAAATTTAAATTCTTTACATTATAAAAGTAAAAAATAATAAAATTAAACTATTCTTACATATAATACATACATACACAACATTTTTTCAATTTATTATTTAATTCAATTTTTATAATGTCATTTAAAAAAATAGCTAATTCAAGGTACAAAAAATTATAAAAAAATTATTTTTGATTAAGTCATGTTCTTCTTAAAAAAATGTAATGATGAAGATGATATATATATATATATATATATATATATATATATATATAATAAAATCATTATAATTTATAAAAGTAGTATGATTTATGGCATTTGTGATAACAAGGTTTATCATAAAAATATATAATAATAAATTTTACATTCATGAAGGAAACTTTCATTAAAACAAATAAAAATATCAATTATGTAAAATTATATTTTATTAAATAATATTTAAATCATCATATCAGAAAAAATATTTAAGTAAATTATATTTAAAGGAGTGGTATATATAAAATAGTCTAAAATCCCATTTTGGTCTATTATTAATTTTAATTGTATCAATTTTATTCCTTAAAGATATTTTGTATCAACTCTGTTTATAAATAACAATTTAAATAGTTTGGCCCATCAATATATATTTCTATTGATGGATTATTGACTTATTAAATAGAAGAATACAAATAATATATAAAGAGTGAAATTAATATTAAAAATTTATGAAAGGCTGTATGTGTGAATGAAAAAAATAGGCATTATAAATAAAAAATTTAAAAGTAAATAAATTGAATAATTTAAATATTAATTTATAATTAAAATTTAAATATACATGATAATTCAAAGTTATGATTTATATTTATATTTATTTTATATAATTCAACCTTTATTGAAGAAGTATTTAGAAAATATTAAAAAATTACTTAAAAATGTAAAAAATTTACTTTTATTTTATAATAACTTAATTAACAATAATTAATAAAAAATATTAACAAAGAGACAAAATTAACTATGTAATTATTGCGAGAGATAAAATCAATGCAAGAAATTTGTGATAGATAAATTTGATGTAAGTAAAATTAATGTTGGAACAAATATGGTTTTACACTATAAAATAATTTCCAAAATGAAGTCATAAAAATATTTAGCATGAGTGTATTTTTATGATGTGTATTTATGTAATATTTTATTATTATAAAATTATGATTACTTTAGCATAATTTATTTGTAAATTTTATCGATCAACTAAAATTTTGTATAAAATATATTATATTGTAATATTAAAGAAGTAGACAAGTACAATAGTAAAGCTTAATATTACTTAACTTAAAAATTCAAGTTTGATTTCTAGTAAATGTGGTTTTTGTTTCCAATTAAACATAATTTTGATAATTTATACTGATTTAACGTGGGTAAAAAATATTAATAAGTTTTAATAAATATACAGATCAAATAACATGCTAGCATCTAGTCAAATCAATTAGATAATTAATTCAATTTGTACATATAAAAATTATTTTAGCAAGTTATATTAGTTTTCATAATAGTTTTATTTTATTTTTTTGTCACAATTCTATTTATGGCAATATAAGGTACTAATAATAGATATGCCTTTTTTGCCATATTTATATCTATGGTTAGAAGAGTTTAATAGCCATAGGTTCATCCATGGCCAAATATTATATATATATATATATATATATGCCATAGGACAATTTTCTTGCCATGTTCACTTTTGTCATGTATTCATCTAACCAGTAGACCCATTGCTAAGCAACACAACCTTGAAAATATTGGTTTTGTACCACAATTTTGATCATGATATAGGTAATTATTTATTGTACTGTGGAAGAGTAAATGAGTTTTGATGGAAAAATTTTTAACCACATGTTTAAGCTTGTAAATGGGATAGATTGGATTGGACTAGTCCATATAAACTCATAAAAGAATGGCAAAATATTAGGTGGTCCAATTCAGTTTATGGATTCATAGACTTCAACTATAAGTTTGAAGACTAGTCCAATTCAAATCAATTCATATGAATTTCAGCTTACACAGACCATTCCATATGAAGTTCACATGGATTGATTCATATATACCCGTGAAAAATTTTCCCTCTAATTTTTTTTTATTCTTTTTAGTTATGCCCTATTATTTCTTCTTCTTAGATTAGTTGCTTTACCCATTTTAAAGTTCTTTTTTTGAATTCGATGCTCCAATTCAATTAGCTTCTCTAGTTACTGGACTTCTCTTTGCACGTTTTTTTTAATTTTTAGTTTTTCTGTATTTTTTCAATTATTTTATTATTTTACAATTTATGCATTGTTTTTTTTTTCTTTTATTTACTCCATTGCATATTTTATATTTCTTTGTCCAATCCTATTATTTACAACTAAAACATCAATATCACCAAGTATTATATATATAATATCATATATTTTATTTTTCTTATAAAATTATTAAAATATTTTAAATAAGTTAAAATTTTAACTTTTATTATTAAAATGTATTAATTGAATTAATTATATATTAAACTTTATAAAATGTATGAAAATTTGTTTATTTGAAATTTTTCAATATTTTCTTGATATCAATTTTAATTGCTATATTTTAAATTAAATATATACTAATTGATTTTTTTAATTGTCAATCTAATATATTTTAAAGAATGAGTTAAAAATTCAATATAAAAATATAGATTTATTACATATAATTCATTAAGTCAATCTAAATTTTATGATAAATTAAAAAAATCATAATTTTCTATTATCATATATGTTTTATATAATTTTTTAAATATAATTCATTAAAATTATTTTAATTTTTATGATACATTAGAAATAAAAATATTACAAATTCATAAAAGAAATATGATACAAAAAATATTGGAGACATGACTTCAAAGAAAGAAAAAGAGAACTGGAATTCTTTTTTCAATTCCATGGTCCTATTTTTTTGACTCCTCAATTTACTTGATTTATCCTAATGTATATTTTTTAAAATTTTCTTTTTTTTTTCTTTGAAATCTTATATGACTTTACATAAATTTGAAAACTAGACTAGATTGATGAATTGGACTGACGAAATGATGAGTTGGCAACCAACCAATGAATGAATTGGTTAAAATCTTTAGACTAGAATTGCATGTGAATTGATGGAATTGGCCATAATTAGTATGAAACAATCAAAATCAATCTAAACCAGTTAAAAATGGTAGATCAAACCAACTTTTCATTTAAAAAATTAAAATTTTTTAATAACTAAAGTCTAACGCCTTTGTAATTTCATATTAATTGGATTTATATTTTTAATTATTTTTTATATAAATTATTATTACATCGCTTGTATTTTATTACTTTAAATATATATTACTAGTTTATATATATAATTTATATTTTTAAAGTTATAGCTGGTTTAACTAGTTAATTGGTAATTGAAACAATAAATTAGTAAATTAGTACTTTATCCAATTCAATAACTAATCCAATTTTAAAAACTATGCCACTTTATAGTTTTTGCATTGTTTTTTTTTTTTTAATTTACCCTCTTGCACATTTTTCTTATTTTTTTATCTACACCTATTATTTACAACTTAGATGTTAATAGCACTAAGATGTACATATTACATAATATATTGTATTTTATTAAAAGTCTCTTAGAGGCTTTTGTTTAAAATTATATATTTTAACTAAAAATATTGATTATGTTATAAACATTTTTCATAACAATAATGCTTGATATCATCAATTATCGGTATTAATCATAAATACATGCTAACCTCAAATCTGACCTTAATATGGGAATTACAAAATGAAAAATATGAATAGCACCCATTAACCTCGGTTAATGAGTATCGATCCACTTTAATATGATTCTAATTGGGGAGTTACACAATTGTTATCATGATTATTTAAAAAATAAATAAGTAATTTAATATACTTAATACGTAGTGATTATAATAATTAATAAAATTTTATCATATAACTAATAAGATTTAACTTTATACCTAACACAGTTTAACTGCATAATTGATAGGATTTAATTACATAATTAATATAATTTAATTCCACACTTAATAAGATTTGTACTATTACAAATTAATTGATAGACAGTGAGTATTTAGGGAATCACACATAAAAAAAGAGCCATATGTAATTGAGTGCCATTATGAATAATATTTCATGTCGATTTTAAAACAATCATAAAATATTACAATAACATTGGTTATTTTATAAGAAACCAATGTCCTATCTTATGTTAGAAACAAGGGAAGAAACTTTCAATGTTAGCCATTTATAAATAACTAATGTTTAATTTTGATATACTATATTGATTTATACTAATAACTGATATGATATATTATACCCTTATTTAATCTATCTCATTCCTTTAGCTCTAATTCTTTCTTCCCAATCTTAACCTTCTCTGCCAGTACCTCTTCCTAAATCATCCTTACGTGCCTTGTATTTAGCCTCTAAGAACACTAGCTAAAAATAAAAGATAATATCTAATATGAGACTATAAACAATATCCTATATGAAATAATAAAATTCCAATGAGAGCAATTTTAAATAATAAATATTGTAAACAAAATTTGAAAATCAAAAGCAATTATACTAAATACCCTAATCATTTATAGGTAATATGCTAAATACTATTTTAATCAATATGTAAGGTTGGAGCTCCCTAGAAAAGCATGATTAAATCCAATACCTATAATAGTGATAATTATTCATTAAATTTTATGAAAATGATGGTACACATTTCATATAAATAAATAATAAATGATATCATCAAAAGTTGAAGAAGATGAATAAAATCAAATTTCTTACTTATATAAGCCTATAAAAGCTACACCACAATGAAGGACAACAAGATATGATAAATTATGGAATCAAAAATTAAATTGCAAGAACAAGAACAAAAAATAAAAAATAAAAACTAAACAGTTGCTTACCTTTAAATCTTCCATTTTTCCAATGAACATATAACTACACAGATTTAGTGATGGATTAATAGATATTCATTCTTCCAAAAAGAAATGGTGAGAAAAAACACAACATCGAAAAGAATCATCTTCAAGCTAGAAGAAGAGTATATCTCATTAAAGAGAGAATTAATTTAGGATTGAAAGAGGCCTGAGATAAAACTTGCAAATAGTATCATTGCTTCACTTTTTTTATTTTTAACTCATGCTAGTATCTTGGGTTTAAACATTAGTTATTTAAAAAAAAATAGCCAATGTGTAAACTAAAAGATGTTAGTTTTAAGTAAAAAATTAATGTCTTTTTATGTACTAAATTTTTTTAAAACATATATAACCAATTAACACATGATAAATAACTAATTGGCACTTGTAAAAATATTACACAACAACAATAGACTAAGAAATTAAAAATAGCATGAATAAGTGCAAGAGCTTTTATATCAAGTTTGTAAACTCTTATTTGCACATCAAAATATAAGTTACAAGTCATTTACAATTAAGCTAATTGTTAGATACGAATTTTTAACAACCTAATTAATTACAAACACTAATAATATTCAAGAACACCCAAAGCCATTCATTGCTAATGTCATCAAATTGTTCTGTAATGCATGGCTGGGGCTTTTCCTCAAACTATTGCAAATTATATATAATTAATATGTTCTCATTAAGACCAATTTTGTTAATTTATTTAACATATGAAGAGCTATAAATAAATAAGTGATTACCTTATTGGGGAGTTTATAAGTAAACAATAAATTAAACATGTAGCACATAACATAGTAGCTATATTCCATATTTTTAGGCTATTTTATGTAGTGTAATAAAATAGAGGGTTAATTTAATCCCATTGACATACAATCTTCTTTGCTAAATATGATACAATCTTCCTGGTTAAGTATAATACAATCTTACTGTTAGTAAAATACATGTACTTTTTCCTATTCAAAAGATTTACCCAATCCTAGATTTAAGCGTTGCTTGGAAGCTATGGTCAAAGCTCCTTCCAAGGAATTCTTTATAGTGGATCGCACATTTTCCAACAAAGAATCCATCTAGTAGATAAACATGCTTCTAAATATTACCAAAGCAAGCATTTAATGATCACTACAATACAATGTAACTATGAAAATCTATTTAAAAGAGAAAATATCATAACTAAAGCATGTGTGAGACTTACCTTGGTGGTATGGCATGATGTAAAAGTTTATCTTAGGCTAACATGGTATAACCTTGACAATGTAGTCTTGCCTTAATCTTCTTTCAATGTGAATTATGCATCGAGCTGATACAAATCTAACAATCCATATGCAACTATCATAACTCAAACCTAATCATAATCGGCTACGATCCTGCTATTCAATTTCCATTAGTCTTGGCACTAACTACACTAATTCTATACTATTTTATTATTAAATTTTATAAAAAAATGGATAAAGTTTCCTTATATTTGGGTACCCCCTAAAGGTCAATCACCTTGTATTTAAACTTGTTTTATAATCAATTCAATAATAGCACATATACACATAACAAATAAATAATTCAATAATAAAATACATTACATCATAATTCTTTATGTCTAATTTCTAAATCTAGTATTGACAAAAACCCAACTATCAAATTCATCCTTGGATTGCTTTGGACTTCTACTCGAGTTATACAATTTGATACTTTTAACTTGAGTTCTGAAAAGGTTAAGAAAAAGAAAAGATTGAGTTTAGGTCAATCTTTCAACTTGTTTTATAATCAATTCGACAATAGCACATATACACATAACAAATAAATAATTCAATAATCAAATACATTACATCATAATTCTTTATGTCTAATTTCTAAAGCTAGTCTTGATAAAAACCCAACTATCAAATTCATCCTTAGATTGCTTTAGACTTCTACTCGAGTTATACAATTTGATACTTTTAACTTGAGTCCTAAAAAGGTTAAGAAAAAAAAAGATTGAGTTTTCTAAATTTAGTGAATGTGTAACTACCTAGGTTCAATTGCTAAAAACATTTAAAAAATAATTTAAGATAAAATAAATTTAAAACCTTAATAGGAAATGATACAATGGAGCTCATACCTACACTCTTTTCTAATTACCAAAATGGATGCCAACCAATACTACCATTCACATTTGCAATCAAATAATTCATTCAACTACACTCATAATCAATTCCTATGCACCAACACAACAAGGCACAACTCCCCTAATTCTAAGGAGAAGATAGCACTAATAACAATCATCAAATAGACATAAGAAATTAGGCACCTTATGCCTCTTGGTATTTATCAATCATATACCTAACCTTATTCTTTCTAATATAATATCAATCATAAATCCAACTTTATTGCTCTTAGCCTTATTAGTATATCAATTATAATCATGTGATTCAATTTTGGTATCATGTATCAATGTATCATCATATAAATATTTCAAAATAGACTATTAATATCAGTCCAAATGTAATAATGATAATCAAACATATCAATACAAATGCACTCACAAAGTCAAACAATAGTTCTACACTTCATAGGTGTGATCTTATTCAAACATAACCACAACACAATTACTACTAAAGTACATAGTCATACATTAATTGAACAATAATCAATGTAATGCCTAGACAATAATTAAAGATAGGTGGCACACTAGAAGCATATCAGTGCTAACATAACTAGAACTAATCAACTCAATGCACGCCCTATGTTCTTATAGGCATAGAACCAATGTATATATATATATATAAGAAATATGGCATAAAGAAACACATAGTTTAAAGATAGTTATCCACTCACTTGAAGTTGCTCACACTTTCAAAGAGACCTTAAAATGTTCATGATCATATTTCCTCTTTCTTATTTAGTAATTTATGATGTTAATTTATAAGTAATATTGGTAACATATGTATTTTCACCCAAAAAATATTATTTTAAATTCTATTCATAATTTTATATATCCTTACACCTTTCTTTTATATTTTTAATTCTATCTTTGCAAGATTAGTTTTTACAATTTAACTATCTTTCCAAATCAAGTATAAAACAAGTAAAAATTAAAACGTAATGCTTTAGAACTACCCTAGCCTCATTACTTTGAAATCCTACTGCATACAAATCTTGTTTTTCAAAACTAAAACTAAGATCAGGCCAAAAAAAAAAAAGGCTAAAACTAAGAAACCTAAATACACATATGCCATGGGTTTCTGATTCAGTCCCAAATAACCTATATATTGTCGTAGGGGTTGCTAATGGCTTCTCGACTCCAGAACCAAACCGAATGGCTGGCAAGGAAGGGTTTTCAAGTTACTCTATTATAGAGAGGAACCGTCTCCCTATCACATTTCTGGAGGTTCCTCGTGTCACCAGCGATAATAGCTGGCCAAGGAAAAGAAAAGCAACTGGTGGCACTGCGCATAGTGGCACTGGAGGTAGCTGCACCGCCGAAACCACTAGAAGGGAGGCTTTTGTGCCTTTGCATTCATGGTCGAGGATTACGGTCTTCCTTCGCCATAGCAATAGCCACCAGGTGGAGATAACCGCATATGGAAAAGAAGGTTGAGGGTACCGGCACATGGCACTGCACACTAGGTGACTAAGGGGGAAAGAAAAGAGAGAAAAAGGAGAGAAAAAGAGAGAGAGAGGAGAGAGTGTGGCCAAGGGGTTTTATTTTGGGAAAAGAAAGGAGAGGGGAAAAAGAGCTTCGATGTATGATCCAATGCATTGCGCTCATTATAAGTTGACCTTTCTCCGATCTTAACCCTCTATAATTAATATATCTTTTAAAAAGAATTTCTATTTTTATAAAATTTCTTTCTCCCCTGTGAATTCTATAATAACTCAATGAATTTAAAAATTTTGAAAGGACAAATACTTAAATAACTTTATAAACATTGGGAAGATTATTTTATTATATCATAGATAAACATTTCCATAAATTAGGTTATTTATATCAGTTAAATATTTTAAGCTCATTGGTAATTATAAATGCTTGAAGATAAATTTTTCAAAATATCCCAAATTTTAGGAAACTTTAATTTATTAAATTTATGAGCATATATTTTTCCCAACATATCCATTGTTATCAAAATTTAAACTCATGAAAACATCATTATAATAATTGCTTAAATAAAATTTTAAATAAAACCTTGGCTAATTAATTATAATTTAATTATCGCCATTAATTAAAAAAGGGATCATTTGATTGGGGTAATCAAGAAAAGAAAATGGCATGATGAGATTTCATTCCTTTTATTTTTATTTGATTCAGAAAAAACTCATTTTCTTTTTCTATTTTTCCTTAATAGAATTATCCCAAATGAGGGAATAGTGATTTGCCCCAACTCCTTAGAGAATTTAAATTCCTTATTTTAAGTTTTGAATTTATTATTTTTAATATAATAATAATAATGATGATGATAATAATAACAATAATTATCATCATCATCATTTATCACTATAAAATAATAATATAAGTAAAAATAAAAATAATTATTAAATACTAGTTAATAATACAAATAATAAAATATAATAAAATTAATTAAATAAAAATAAATAATCATATAATAATTATTGTAATAAATATAATAAATTATTTAATAATATAAAAATTAATAATATTAATAATTTAATCATAATAATAAAATAATAATAAATATTCATAATAAAATAATAACTATCATAGTTACAAAAAATAATAAATAAATAATATAGTAATAATTGAAATGATAATAAAAATAAAATATTAATAATTAAAATTAAATAATTATGAAAATAATAATATTAGTAAATATAAAATATTTAGTAACATAAAAATAATTAATACTATTAATAAAATAATAATGAATATTAATAATAAAATAATAAATATAATATTTATTAAAAATAATAAATAAACAAATAAATAATAAATAATATTATTAAAATAATATAAATTATTATTAAGATATTAATAATAATTAAAATAATATTAATAAGATATTAATAATTAATATTAAATAATTAAAATTTTATAATATTATAAATAAAATTAAAAAAAAGATAGTAATTATAATAATTATTTTAATATAATTATAAGTAAATTATTTTTTTAATGTAATAATTATTAATGATATAAAATAGAAATACTTAATTTTCTTTATTATTTGAACTAAACAAAACAAGTAATTATGAGGTTTTTATTCCTTTTTCCCCTATTTTCATTTGTTAATTTCTTTTCCTTTCTCTAATTGAACCAAACGAACCCTACATACTTTAGTGTATTTAAGATAATAAAATTTTAAGTATTTACTTTGGGGTATTATAATTCTTCCCTCTTAAAAGAATTCATCCTTGAATTGTAAGGGTGTATTCCATAAAAATGAGGATATACTACTCTCAACTAACAATATAATCCCAAGTTTCTAGATTAAATGTCTAAACTTATCTTACTCATTTGTAATGAGATTAAATTCCTACAGTAGGTTCCATTGAATAATAATTTTAATCTCAACTTAGTTCAAAGCATAACAATCATACGCCGATATAAAAGAGCTAGGAACCCCTTGTAACTAGTCTTAGAATGGAGTTAGAAACATGAACATAGAGAGTAAAACATATTACTTATGTATAAGTGAAGAATGTCATAAACAGGCTGTAAGTTAATCCTATTATACTAAATATTTACTGGCAAGGTAGCTCGAACATTTCATTAGGTCTAACATTTTTTCCTTTCATCTTTGATTTATCTTATCCATTTTAATTATTTAAATTTTGTACAACTATGATTTTACTTCAATCTTTACCTACTGAGGTTAAATGCCTAATCTTACTACTTTCAATTTAATAATGTTACTCGTGCTAATTTTTTACTTTATTGCTTCAAATTAACATCCATTTTTGTATACCTACTATTTCTTAATTAAAGTTTAAGCTACCAATCAACTTAAATCAAGTACTCATTCTATTGTAGATCTTCATTTGCTCGTGTGGAGTTATTGCTCATTCCTAAAAGTTATAGACATCTTTTTGTAGAGAAATAGATCGGGGGAAGTAGACAATTTATAAGAATTAAATAATATATCTATCTACATGTATATGACTATCTTAACTTATACGGGTAAAGTAATGTTACTAGACATTTAATAATAGTTATTATATTATCCACCATCTCTTATATATTTAGCTTTCTTAATATTCCGATTATATCACTACCACCTGATAAATAGATTACTTTTTATACAAATAAAATATTGAATCAACTGTCAAGCAACAAAAGAAGATGCTAGTTTAATCTGACTCAATAAGATTGAGCTCCATGAGCTTTCATCAAGGATTCAAACAAATGAATTAAGTAATCAAGCAAATCACAATCTATTTACATTATCTCATGTGTTTTATAATTAAATTAACTAATCATAATCAAGTTTAAACATGGTTTATGAAATGCTTAAGGGCATTGGACTATAACAAATGAATATGAGAAGCTGGAAGAATTTTCCAAGATTATATTTAACATCTATGGTCGAATACCTACAATTATAAGAATTACTATAGCAAGTCTATATGTCGAAATCCATATATTATTATTAACACTTCTCATACATACAGGTTCGTTATCCATCTAACAATTTTTGCAACATTCACTATATCTTTGGTCAATTTTGCTCAACCAACTATGACACACCATCAACAGTTTTAGGGTTCTATAAACTTAACAGTCATATACATACATATCACATATAACTTTCAATTTTTTTTATTCTTTAACATCTCCATCCTGGTTAACACTAATGCTTACAACTAAGTTAAATTTAACTTAGATTACTTGCTTGTTTATTAGGGAAGGAAATAAAGGTAGTTGATTAAAAATAATTGGCTTGCTTCTTTTTAACTTTTAATTCCAGGGTTATTAAAGTTTAATTTAATTCCATTGATATACTGGTTAATGGACACGTATTTTTTTTAATAATTAAGGTGAAGCACCATCCTATGAGAATCTAACTAACCTTATTTTTTCTTCTTTAGTCTAGTTTAAATTTTTTTCCCAGCCTTAATTTTCTTTATTTTTATGGTACCAAGTTTTTGGCTCCTTTTAATCATATACGAGTTCCCTCCTAACTAGTTTTATCCTATCTCTCACTTAAACTTTTCTGACTATTAATAAAATGTACCTGAATCCTGTTATTAACATAAATAACTATTAAGTATCCTAAGGTTAGTATCGCTGAACTTTTACTCTACATATTACCCTTAAAATCACCTTTCGAGCATTAATTCCTTTGCGACTTTTATATTCCACTGGATTATTTGTCTTTATATTGAGTATTATCAATACTTTAAACCAATTTAGACAAGCAAATCATATAGTAGCATTCGTAAGCTATTTTGGGTTAAGGATATCTAATACTAGTTATAAATCATTCAATAATACAACATAATCCATAACTCTTAACTTACGGATTTAATTACAGCCTGTACTCCCAAATCAAAATTCCCAAAGCTTATTATTATAATCACTCACCTTCTTGCTCAAGATTGTATAGTCATCTTTCACTTATGTTTTATCATGAAGGCTCCATATCAAAAACCTCCCTTGACAAGTGCTCAAAATAATTTACTTCTTTACTGAGTCATTATTCTCCTATCGCATACCAACTTTAATATTCATTATAACGTGTAATAAACCATCAATTGCAAGTTTATACACCTTATTTTTTGCCTCTAGTCTTTCCCCTTTTTTAGTGTTAGACTAACAATACAACACAACTTATAACTATTAAGTTGCTAATTATTCACTCTTCACCATTTTATTTGCTATTTAACATAAAATTACTGCATCCCTAAGTTAAATATCCAAACCTACTTTACTCATTCTTAACAAGATTAGGTTTCTATAATAGGGGTGAGTAAGTAACACTACCAACCTCAATATATAATTCATAGCATAGTAATCATTCATAAATGTAAAAGGGAAAGAAGTCCTTTAGTAAATCTTCATTCACCACTACCACACTAAATTCCCATTGAAAAACTAACTTAAGTTAATTTCAAGTTAAAATATAGATAGGACAAGATGAATCAGTTGTGTACTCAATTCATGGTGAAAGTTTTCGATTCTAGAAAATGGGATTCCTTTTTTCAAATTTCACTTCTAAACAAGTAGAATCCATTGCACACTCAATTTAGGTGTGAGTATTTTATGGGAAGATGGTGAATTAATTGCACAATCAATTCTCCTATTCTAGATTTGTTTTTAAGCAAGGAAAATTTATTCCTACAAGAAAGTTTTTGATCCTATGAAAATTTTTTAATCCAATTCTTTGCTCCCACACTCCACATAACTAAAATGTAATCATGCAACTTTCAATTTCTAATCAATTAACAAATTCTTGTCAAAACAATAGCTTTGCTTCCTAAACGTTAAAACATATCAGCATTGGTTACAAGCTACATCTTAAACATTTGTAATTCTTATATCCATTATTGTCAAATTTTAAACTTATGAAAATATCATTGTAATAATTACTTAAATAGAATTTGAAACAAAACCTTGGACAATTAAATATAATTTAACTATCCTCATTAATAAAAATAAATATTGTAGTGTATTTAAGATAATAAATTTTAAGTATTTATTTCAAGGTATTATAGTAATATTTGTTGATAGCAACATGTCAAAGCAACACCTATAGAAGGTTTGTTGTGAGCTAAATTTTTATTTAGATAGTAGTTCATTTAATTTATGTTTCATCAAAGAAGATAGCATAAATTTATCTAATCTAAAGCTGGATGTAAGTCACATCAAGCTTCTCAAACTTCATCAACTACTTGATGAAAATTTTTTCAATGAAAATCAAATTTTACAATTCCACTATATCCACCCCAATTGAGAGCACAACCTAGGAATCCTTTTCCCAAGACCTATCAAGGCATCATTACAACTCCTTTGGAGTAAGATTAGGAGCTTACAGCTCCTTTTAGGCATGATTAAGAGGTTAGAACTCCTTTTTAGTACAATCAAGAGATTACTAAAATACAAATAACAATGGTTATTGGTTTCACAAAACAATACTATAATAACCTCAAAAAATGTATAAAAACTTTATTGATAAGGGAATATATATTAATATCTGCACTAGGTATTGAATCAAGGCTGTTAACCATGTGATGAAGGTTTCATTGACTTTACCATTTATCATTTGGTACCTACACCTCAACCTTGTAGACTAAGGACTTATCGATTACCACCTTGATTTGATTGTTAAGAAATAGTCAATGGTGTAGTTGATAACTTACTAAAAGTCATCTGTTTGCAACCTTCTATGGAAGTGATCTCACCACCTTTAGAATGTATTAGGCTCCATCCTGTATAATGTGAACCCCTACTATAGGAAACACAATTCATGCATAAATATATGTGAAAAAATTTTAAGGTTAAGTGTAACTTTACCTGAGGTACAATTTTTAACATTTCTATTATGGTGACTAGCTCTTTAGGTGTTGGTGTGTCTTCCTCACCAATCGTAGGAAGGCTTAACATGCCTTGTTGATAAGATTCCATTCAGATGGCAAGGCAATAGTCATAGAAGCCACTCTATCTGTAAGACTAATGGGCTTTGGGGCTAACTAGAAAGACAGTATGAAACTCAAAGCTATGTTATACTAGTCGGCTACCTGCTTTTGCAAGATACGAAGCATATTGTCCTGCTATTGCATAAGTTATTGTCTTACAAGTGCTTTGCAACAACTTATTGCAACCTTGCCTCCATTTTTACATTGAGTTTCCATGTCACTTTAATGATGACCCTTGCTTCCATTTATGCTAAATTGATCATCATTTGTCCCATTAGATGGTGCCTCATTAGGTTGAAGACCTCCTTATAGCTAATAGCATATCTAGCAACTTGAATATGGATAAGATTCCTTTCAATTCCTAAAGCTACAATCAGGATGTCATGCTTCCTGAGTGGGTAAAACTCACCTTAAGAGGATTGCTATGTGAAAGCATTTTGTAGCAATCATTAAAGAATAGATGATTAGAAACAACATGATTGAAATGGAAGCTTCAAAACTGATCAACATATTTTGGTACAAAACTTAATAAATATAACCTTCTTTCTAATGGCTTGACTCTTTAGGATCATGTACTGCCCCTACTTGTGTACTCTTCTTCATTTCCATAACTTTGCATAAAAAATGGAAGATGTTTCATTAGCATGCTTCCTCTCTTCATCTTTAATGCACCTCTCAACCAAAAAGTCCTCTAACTTTTTATTGTTTCCATGGGAAAGCTTGTGTGGATATGTATTCTTCTTTCATTTTTTCTAATTAGACATACTTAACATCTATTGACTAGAGAATATATTAGTTCATAAATATAAATAATATACAAATAATAGACTGAAATGAACTAAGTGGTAAAAGGTAAGAATTTTACCTTAAAATTCTCACACGACATTGTTTTTGCAACTTTTCCTACAATTCCTAGTCAAGGTAATTCCATTGTTGCATCAAGTCATTTTTTTTGTGGTCTTAGGATTGACATATTGCAACCTCAAAGCTGACTTGAGGTCCCTTCATAGGGTTTATGCATGTTATAGTGCTTTATTGTGCATTAACATTTTGCTTGGAATATCAAAGGAATTCCATGAGATAAAATCACATGTGAAAGATCAAATTATAAGTAAGTATGCTACAAATATATTTTTCATATACATAACATGAATTAATCCAAATCAAATGTACATAATAAGATATCCTCCTAAATATTATCCTTTAATCCTTCAAATTCTTCCTTCTAATGAGAAATAACTTTTGATATTTTGGACCATATAGCTATTCCAACAAGACTAACAAATTAGTTAGCATTTTTTTCCATTAGGCTACCATTTTTCATTGAACTCTATACGTAATCCCTTAATCCTAGTCTATGTTATAGTAATGCCCTTCAAGATAGTAAGACCTATTGTATTTCTTTTGGTAAGAATAGTTACCTCTTAAGAAGTATCCATATTCTAGATTAAAAAAATTAATGTTAATGATGTACATGTAATAAAGTTTTAGTTAACATTACTAAATAATGAATAAATTAACAGATATAAGATTAGTACTAAAAATAAATATGGCACCAAATTACATGGAAAAACACATAACTTACAAGATAAGTAATTAAATTAAGATTATATTAGTTATCACAAACTCCTGCACTAATTTACATAACTATAGAACAAATTGAAATCATTGAAATATATGATAAAATTGATGCCTAAAAAGATATAATAGCATACAATGGTAAAGAAAACAAGTAAAAATAGTAGGGATATTACCATTAAATAGAGATACCATAATCATATAACTTAAGTGTAATTAAACTTTAAAAACATCACCAAACAAAATATATAGTATAATTCTAAACTTAGCGATGAACAAGGATCTCATAACATTACTCTATAGATACATAAATATTCCAACTAAACAAAGCAAGATTTAATCACTCAATATGTGAAAATATAATAAAAATGAGAGATGAAAACATACCTAGCAAATTTTTTAATGAATAAAATGACCACAAAACAAACTTCAAGTGCAAAAAAAAAGTGACAATAGTCACCACAACATTAACTAATTTGATGCAACAAATCAAGAATGAAATCTATTGAAAAAGATTGTGTATTAATAAATAGAACCATAAGAATAAAAGAGTGAAGAAATTGTGATTTAATTGAGATTATATGATAAGAGTACAAAAGTCACCATTATTACATATTCACGCAATATAATATGATAAAAAGAAAAATGAATTAAATGCTTCACTTTACAATCATAAAGCAAACCTATAAAAATCAGCAAATAAATCATAAAGGATTATCATTCTTGCATTAAAAGGGATCTTAGGAAATCAATTAACAAAAACAAAAAGTTCAAATGAGGCTTGAAATCAATTTACAATGAAACATAGAGAATAAGGGAAATGATATAGATAGAGATAACATGAATGAGGGAGAGAGACACTAATTGATAAGGGATAAGAGTCATGAAAAGTTTAGGATTTCAAGCATTTTAAAATTTGTTCAATAATTTGGAGACAAAGACTTTTAAAGACAAATAAATGCATTAGTAAATAATTATCCTTACTTATTTTAAATTTATAAATTTTAATATGAGCATTTTTGGAAATAGAAGAATGTAGTCTAAGCTCCCTAGTACATTTTATATATTACTATAAATAGATTATAAAAATATAAAAATATTTTACATAAACTAAAGTTTTAACTTTTCATATAAAAAGTATTATATGAATTAATTATTTATATATACTATTTTTAATAAAAATATATAAAAATTAAATAAATTTTATTTATTTATTTAAAATTTATCCATATTTTCTTGATTTCGGCTTTCAAATGTTAATTTCAAATTAATATGGGGCACAACATGTGTGTTGTTTCTTGGGTGTTTGTCATAAGATTCTCTATTTAGATTACAACTTGTATATTAATTATTTTATTACAAATACAAAATGTAATTAAATTGAAGTTATTGGTATTTTATTGAGCAAGTAATAAATAGGGTATAATTTAAATAAAGAACCTTATGGCAAGCACCTAAGATTCTTCACCTAAGTTTTTTTGTTATTAATATATATCAATTGACATTTTATCATTTGCCATGATATTGATAGAGGAAGTCATAATTTATTTTTAACCAATTTATCCAAAAAAAATAAGTTAAAATTTTAATATAAAAATATAAATTTGTTACATATCTTATGCTTTTTATGTGAATATTTCAAAATTGGTATTAAATTTCATTTTTATCTATTTTCTCAAATATCAAAATTCAATTATTAAGCTTATTTTCCTTTTTTTTTAACTTCTAATTCTTCACAAGCCATGCAAATATTTATATTTTTAACTTGTTTTCTTTTTTTAAGTTTTATTATCTTATGATTTATACACAATTTCTCTTATTATTCTTTTATATCAAATTTCAAATACTACATTCAAAACTAAATATATTGTAGTTAATTACTACTTTATTAATATTTTAATATAGAAAGAACTAAACTACTTTTAATTAATATATATTAAAAAATAAGTCAATTCTTTAACTTGGAAATGTGAATTAATTTCATGTTCTATTATTTTAACAAAAATATTTTAAAATTTAAATCAAATTTCTTTTTCATTCTATTGGTAAATAGAAAGTATGAGTTAAATTAATTAGTTACCTATTCAATTTTTTTTATTAAAAATGTTTTACAAAAAGTTGATTTACAATTTAAAAATCTATATTATATATATAATATTAACTGTGTTATTCCCTACCACTTTTTATAAAAGTTATCATTCTCATAACTCATCATATAACAATTTATTATTCTCTTTTAATGAATATATGCTGCAATGAATTACACTTATGTAATTAATCTCTTCTTAAAAAATGTTGTGTCATAATAAGTCACACTCACACAATCAATACAAAGAATTGAATCTCTCATTTATATATATATATATATATATATATATATATATATATATATATATATATATATATATATATATATATATATCAATTTATATTAAATTCAAAAAAAAATTTACTAATTTTTTTCTTATTGACTATATTTTCATAATTTCTTTTATTTCTTAATTTATTGAGTTTTCTAATTTTCATGCATTTTCATACCATCTAAAATAATCCCCTTGATTTTTTTTAATTATTACATTTTCATAATTTTTCTAATCTTTTTCTTTAATTCACTCCATATTCTTCCTAAACTTCCTTGATTTGTTCTAATTTTTATGAAATTAATTTATCATTTATTATTATTTTTAATATATTTTTTCTTTGTTAGGGCACTTTACACTTTGTATTCTTTAATTGGGTTTCCAAATTTTGGCTTCAACTTTATCTCCATTTTTTTGGGAGAATATCTCTCTCTCTCTCTCTCTCTCTCTCTCTCTCTATCACTTCATCTTTCAACCTTTATTTTCAAATACTCTTTCATGTACTAATTTTATGTATCTTTTGTAAGTTGATGCTACACCATTTTTTTTTATAAATTTAATCTTTTCAATTTGAGTTGAATAATGTTCCCTGTAGGGAATAAAGAAACAAAAATCAAGATACCGATTGCCTTATACCTTAATTTTGGACTCAATAGAAATTTACAAGGTCTTATTCTTAATTAGAATTTATTAGGTCTCATGGTTTTGATATTTGATTTGTTTGCATAAGTGTTATTTTTAATTTTTAATTCATTTATGTTTTGAAGTGAAAATTTGAGTGTTTCATGATTTAATTAGCATATAGTTTTTGATGATTTTTGTGGGATCTTATTATTATTGCTTTAATGTGAGAAAAATTTTAGTTATTATATTGTTAGTTTTTTTTCCTTTTTTATTCAAATCCAAATTCTTATTAATGTCATGACAACTTTAAAGTGATATCACATTGATTTTTTTTTTTCATATTCATATTCTTTCTTTCTATCATATAAGGTATGAATACTTTTCTTAAATTTATGAATAAGTTTGATTTAATTTTTTAACTTTAAAGTTTTGTAGTGCTAACGATGCTATATCTATTTTCACTACTACATAACTACACATTGCTTTGTTTATTTGATTAGTGAAAAAATTGACATATATAATAGTGTGGTGAAATTTTTATAAATAAATGCAACTTCAAATGTTAGTTTAAATAAAAATTCGATATTATAAAGCCTTATTTCCCTAGAGAAGAAGAAAGGTCAAGCACGGGTAAACTTAAAATGATGGTTGTGCAATTAATCGACATCTAAACGTTATCTATCATTATATTATTAGAAACTATTCAAGAGGTAAACTCACAACATTTCTATTTTCTTCCACTTCTTTTTTTTATTTATATTTTCACTCCATAGTTTATTTTTTTACTTTATTTTATTTAGATGGCATAAAAAGATAATACAAGATTAATGTTACTTGTGTTAGCCTTAAGGCTTTATGTGATGAGTTTTGATGATGACAAATGAATGCTACAATAGCATTGTATGTCTTATGCTAAAGTAATATATGTTAATAGACATACTATGTTATAATTGATGCATATATATGATATACATGATGACAATTGTATGTCTTATGCTAAAGCGATATATGTTAATAGACATACTATGTTATAATTAATGCATATATATGATATGATGATTATACTTGTTCTTACATATGCATGATGATAAATGAATGTCATAATAGAATTGCATGTCTTCATACCAAAATGTTATAAAATTTTCAATAGACATGCTATACTATGGTTACAATGCCAATGCTTGATAATATACTAAAGGAATTATATTGTAGATAAGCATTACTAAGCATATGATTAATCAAGATATATGAAAGGATGATCATGCATGTTCTTGTACTAATTTATTTTATATGAATCATGTATCAATATCTTGATATATTAGAATTGGACTAACTATTTGGTTTGCAAAGTTTATGAACCTGTATATAGGAAAGTTCAAGATAAAGAAGAGTGAGCATTGAAGCAAGGAAGACTAAAGTGTTTGAAAGTTTGGAAGCATCAAGAAAAAGGCCAAGGACTTCATTAGTATAGTCTTTTCACCTTGGCCTTAGACTTTCTTATAAAATAGAATATTTCATGATATAGAGCTCAAACATGTTTTCATAATCTTAGCTTAATCAAAATGTTTTAAAAGATATCCCACAATCATATTTTTACAAGATAGCCTATGAGGACATTTCAAAAACCAATGAGATATGAGTTTATGATGTTTTCAATTCTAACCTTTGGTCACTCTTTTAATCATATCTCATAAAATATTCATGATTCGATTGTCAAACTTTTTTCATATGAAAATAGACTTAATGAGCTTTCCATGGACATATCATTTGCTTAAAATTATTAACATATGAAAGAGTTATGATCTTTTTAAGTTGAGTCTAAAAACTAACTTTTTACATTCTAGCCATTTCTGACATGTGCTCATTGTTTTGATCATATCTTGAAAAATACAAATGACATAAGAATGAAATTATTTTTATGCAAAAATAAACTCAAAGGGCTTTCCATTTACTGGTCATTTGCTTAAAATTACTAAGATGTGAAAAAGTTATGAATTTTACAAATTGAGTCTTAAAATTAGATTTTCACTAATTCACCATTTCTGACCTTTGCTCATTTTTTTGAACATATCTTAAAAATGACATCAGATATGAGCATGAAACTAGTCTAATTTGAAAGTAGACTGAATTAGCTTTCTAATTATAGGTCATTTGCTTAAAACAGACTTAAAATGAAGAAGTTATGACCTTTTAAAGTCGAGTTTGCATTTCTGTTTAGGTGAATTAATTCGACAATTGATTCCAAACATCCAGAGAGCACTCTGGACGTCCTGAATTGATTCACCGCTCAATTCTAGCCATTTTGGTGCACGAATAATGGCTAGTAATAGCTAATTTTCATTTCTAACAGCTACAAATGGCTATAATACTCCATAGGCTTCATATATAAGCTAAGAAATATAAAATACAATGTAAAAAGAGCCTGAACATCAATTATAAACATTATTTTACATCCTTCTTCATCCAAATCATGATTTGAGCTTTAATTTTTGAAATTCTTCTATTCTTAGTGCTTCATTTGTATTATCCACTCTTTAAGAGAGGTTATTAGAGTTGAGATTCATCTTTTATCACATTAGAATTGTAAAGGGTAAGGTATCCCTTAGAGAAACATTGAAAGGGTGAGGAATCCTTTGTAAAAAAAGTTTTTGCTTAAGGAAGAGTAAGAAGATTGTAAGGCTTCTTTAAGTGCTAATTGAAACTTGAAGAAATAGTGGATTAACACAAGCTTGGAGAGCTTGGAAAGTGGATGTGCACCTTGGTGAGAATATCCAAGGGATGAACCACTATAAATCCTTGTGTTTAATCTCTTTACTCTATCTCTTTATCTTTCTGCACTTGCTCTATTTTCCTTATTGCATATACTCTGTTTCTGTTGATATATTGTGCTGTAATGTTTATTTTGTTTCTTGGATAATTAAATGGTTGAAAAGGACACTTATCTATGCATTAGCTTCTTGATTATCTATCTATGCATAGTTGATGATCACTTGCTCTGTTTTTTATGTTACATGTTATGATCCAATACTTATGATGATGTATTTATGACTAAATATGCAAAAGGGGTATATATCTATGCATTGACTTATTGATTCTTCATACTTAGTTAAATGAGTTACTTTGCACAGGTGAATTAAAATTATTATATCTTGAGTGCAAACACATTCATAAAACTCTCTTGGAATTTATTAAATCAAGATTATTCTTATGGCTTCCAAAAATTAAAGAGTTTCCAAAAAGAGTTTGAAAAATAAGAAAAGTTTTAAACACATCCAATTCACCCCCCTCTTGGGGTGTGGGTTACCAAGGTCAACAACTTGATCATCAATTGCTAAAATATAAGTTGCTACTCCTGAACATAATTATTTACAAGTCTTGCATTATTCATGTAAGGGCATATTTTGTTGAAAGTTTCCATGGATATGAAAGTAAAGGGAAAAAACTGCTTTATGGATACCATATAGACATCTACTATTACTTTCCTTTAAAGCCATGAAATCAAATAATTAATTTAATATTATTATACAATATTTATTAGTTAATGCTGATAATATTGTTAGAACAATTATTTGTAGTTGTATGTGTTATTAAAAAAATGTCAGGATGTAAAAGTTATTAAAAAAACATGTTAATTATTTATTTTATAACCAATGTGATTATAATTGTGATATTACCACATCATTTATTTGATCAAATCAACATATAAAGGTATGACACCTAACTCTAATAAATGATGATGATAAGCATTTACTAGCGTAACTTTAATAAATAGTGACAGTAAATATTTATCAAAGATGGCATTTATAAGATATCAATATCTGATGTTGATTTTTTTTAAAAAACTGATAAATAAGGCATAGTTTTTTCTCCATCTATACTAAGTAATACCACATTGATTTTTTATTAAAAACTAACATCTAAAGGTTGGTGGTCCATATCATTCATCATGATAATTCATCAATAGTTTACATATTGTGATGGTTAATCAATAGTTTACATATTATGATGGTTCATCAAAAAGAGGACTTCTAACTTCCAAGTGCAAATTTTATCATTCGGTTTTACTAATACTATTTGGAAAGTTTGGGATCTTTCAATAATTTCTTACATGGACATGTACCCACACTTTGATAATGAACACAGGAATTTTATGAAGCATTTGGAAGGACTTTAAACAAGAATCCTTTCAAATACTTTGTAGAGTCCTTGTGCTTATTGTTGAAAGTGCCAATATAAATCCTTGGAAAGACTTTCTTGATAAATTCCAAAAACTATCGATCTACACTGCCTAATATTAAGAAGTACATTTAGGAATATTGAGAAAATGCAAAGATGTCAAAACTAATGAAAAATTATAATGACAAGAAGTAAATAACTATTTTCATATTTAAAGGTTTAAGTTCATTACAAAAATAATTATATTATTTTTTCTCATTATAATTATTATTAGTTTCAATATCCAATCCTTCAGCTCAAAAGCCCTTAATCAATATAAAGTAATTACAAAATTATGCATCCCACTTTTGTTTTTATTTAAAAGATATTATTCTTATAGTTTTTCGTTTGTTAGATTATTCAATCTATTGCTATTTATATATGTTCAATCATATAAGAAAAATTTAGTGATGCAAACAATAATTTTAATACTTCCTACTTATAAAATTATAAAGTTTTTGTTTGAAACATATTTATAAACTAAATATATTAACTTATGATGCCGATTTTTATTTAATAATTGATGTTTAAATCTCTATAATTGAATGATGTTGTTTTACTTAAAATAGTTTAAAACACAAGGTGCAAGATTAAAATAAAAAAGGTGAAGTCATAATATTATTTAAAATTTTTACTACAAAACTCTTTCAACTTTAAAACGATTCACTTTCTACTAAAGTATGCTCATATTTCAACCCTAAAATGATTTTATTCAATTTTTATGTTTATGCTTACTAATTGTTTTGCATAACTAAAGATTGAAGATTTAGTAGCTCATCAATAAATTTGTGGGGTTATTTGTTCACTAGAAAAGTGCATAATATAAACTTAAGGAATTTCTTAACTTTTTTTATTTTATTTTTGCAACTTAATTTTTAGTTTCAAAATTAACCATGTTTTGTTGGCTTTTATTTTAATATAAGTTATACAAGTTGTACATGTAAAAAATTTGATTTTATTTTTTTCCTTTTGGTGTTTGATGGTATTAACAAATATTTATTTATGTGGAATGTGTGATATTATAGGTCAAATTAAAATGAATGTTTATTGCATTTATAAATATTAAACTTAAGATAACTTTTTTTACCAACTATTATTAGATATAAATTATCATCATTTTCATTCTTTTCATATAGTCTTTAAAATTATTAAAGTTAGGATTCCTAAGTATCATTGGAAGTGTTGAGAGTTAAAAAGGACCAAACATGGAAGAGCTATAAAAGTGGGAGCATTAGAAAGAAGGATTTGCAAAAAAAAGTTAAGCAAGGTGGAAGAGCAAGGGTGAATTAGGGAACGAAGTCATAGCATATTGGTTATTTACTATAACTATAGTTGAATATTATTATTTTTAATACTATAATTGTAAAAATGATAATGATTATTATTTATATAAAATCAATATTATGGTGTATTTTTTTCATGTCGATTGTTAATAGATATGAAATAATTTGACATATAACAATACCTATATATATGTTGGTTCATAACCGACGTTGAAAATGAAAAGCAACTAATGTTAAAAGGCAATTATGTGCTAATGTTTCCTTTCTAAATCCACTGCTTATGAAGTATAATTATGTAAAGTTGTTCTCTAGACTTTAATCTCACAATATATATATATATGTGTGTGTGTGTGTGTGTGTGTGTGTGTGTGTGTGTGTGTGTGTGTGTGTGTGTGTGTGTGTGTGCGCGCGCGCGCGCAATAGTTTGAGTAACATAATTTAAAATATTGAATTTATATTCATTTGTTTCTATGATACAATCCAAAAAAAAATTTAATATCCTTGATATTTGCCAATTTGATTTTAGGTCAAGGAAGAATTCTTTAAGCTATTTTAGGAAGTTAAATAAAAATTTTGATTTTTAATTGTAAATGTTTTAAAAAAATAAATTTTCAAGTTACAAACATTAATTATTGGTTAAAACAAGAAAGAAAATATTTTAATTATATATATGTTAATCTAATTTGCCCTTGTACATCTGGGATTAAAAAAATGCAAAAATTTGTGTATTGCAAGAGCTAATATTAATAGATGACCATTTGTATGATGAAATAACGTTATAATATATTACAACTAAATTCTTTATTTAATAATAATAAAAAAAATTTATTATAGAATCTAAATAACAAAAATGTCGTATTACAAAACAATTAAGGCTTACACATCACACAAGTTATATTCTAGTGTTATATATTAAACGAAATATATTATATTATAATTAATCTATATTTTGTTCAAGTTTTGACGTAAAAACTATTAGTTTATTTTTAATTAATATATCTCACAAAATAATTTGAAATTCATTCCTTTTAGTCTTCTAACTAGACATGAAAATTAATACAGATACGTTCATGACCGTAACTTAAATCTTTATCGCAACATACTGTTTCTGCAATATTCTTAAATTTAAATATAAATGTAAGTCATACTTGGATATATTAGTTATTATAGGAACATATGAGTAAATATTGTACTTAAAATTTTCAATTAATCAATCTTAAAAGCATAAAAATATTTAAAAATTATTGAGTTTGAATTTGATTTTTTTAATCAGACCTTCATAGAAAGAAAATTTTTCTTTTTTTTATAAGTGCAAATATTTCTTGTATTAAATATAATTCAAATGATTTAAAATTATTTATAATCATCTTTTGTCTCATATAATATTCCTTTTTACAAAAAAAGGCAATTTATCAAAAGTCAATTAATATTATATTTAGCCTTTTTGCATCCGTTAGAAAAGCCTCTTTAAACTAAATTCTTTTTCAAACATAATTCACAAAAAATGGATGCAAGGTAAAAACAATTGATTCACGAGAGTTTCCATTTACACTCTAAATGTATATACTTACAATTTATATCTAAATGTTCCTATCAATGACATATTATTTAGTGTTCATAAGGTAATTTTTATATACTAGATTTTCAATAAAACCCGACATCACATATTATTTAGTGTTCATAAGATAATTTTTCTTTATCATCATCATCATTTTTATATGGAAGGATGAATTTTATATATAAATTGTTATTCCAAAACCATTTTACTAATGTCTTATTCTTTTATAGATGAAATTATTAACTTTATTTAAAATTAATCCAATTAACCTGATACAATTTGATTATATTTGATTACATGAAGTAATTTTCATTAATACAAATATATATTAGAAAAAATTTAAATTTAATTATGTTCAAAATAAAAATACTTAATTTGATATAATAAATATTTTATATATTCAAATATCATATTATATATTTAAATATATATTTTGTATATTAAAAATTTATTTCTTGCTTAAGATAATAACAAAAATGAAAGTATTCGGACTTTTAAGCGAGGCTTAAAACTTTGAATAATTATAATTGGACCCAATTCCGAACAAAGTTTTTAAAAGTAAACAGATCAAGCTCAAGTCAGGCCAATTCATGTCATGCAACTATGTATAGAAAAAACCCAAAGCCCAATAACCTGAGCCATGTATACCTCTACTTCATGGACTCACACAATAACACCCACATTTACATTTTTCTAACTAATAAACGTCAGGCTTTTCTCCTAGATCAGCAATAAACTGAGTTCGCGCAAAAATAATTCTTTCACCAGTTTGGCAATAATAGACAGGAGAGACGGGAAAAGGCAAATCAGTCTCCCGAATGCCCAATCCCTCATAAACATAATTCTTCTATGAGACCACCAACAAAATATTCAATCTTAAAAATGACCTTTACAAGGGTCTGACCATTACTATATACCAAACAACATAGTTTTTGTGTCATCTGCAAATTATATGTTCAACCAATTCATCCGGCAAAGCTGCCATTATGATATAGACATTTGGAGATGATGATGAAATAAGACAACTACATCCCAAATCAAAGTTGCTGAAGAAGATAGTGAAACCTTAATCTACCTGTTGTGGCTTCAGCAGAAGAAACATTCGGCCATACCGACAAGTTCAGCAGAGGTACTTCACTTGTCCTTCTTGATAGCTTATTGGTAATATATAATATTGCTAGCTAGGATCTTTCACATTGAAGTAAACACAAACTACGCATCTTCAAGGTCCATTTTTGGCAATATGCTCAAAATGTTACTGATCTCAAGATAGACCCATCCGATCATACTCTGGCACCAAGAAATGCCTGGAAAATAGGTAAAACGAAGCAAGGATGGTAAACAACTAGGGATGCATGAAGTAAATTCTAAATAAGAAGGAATTGGCTTTGGGATTCAGAAAGCCAAATGAAGTAAACAGGAAAATGTAGTGTCCGGTACCTTTAAAGAATATCACTGATAAACTTACAGTTGGATTTCAAGTTTTAGCATCAAGACAAGTAGGTTATTCCTAGACTTGAATTCAGCTTATTTAGAATATGTTTACATGTGAATTATAAGTTCAGCAATCACAGAAGTTTCTATTATGTACCAGTAAGCCATAGAGAAACCAAATATAGTCAAAATAACATGAAAGAAAGATGGACCAATACAACAATTCCATATAGTGTAAAGTATATATCATATCTGAGACCGAAGGAGTTTAGTCATATTAAAAGAAATGTTCTTCAGACACTCAGACACAACAACTGTTGGCCCTGTATACTTAAAACTGATCAAATTGTACCCTTTTCTGCCCATCTATTTCCACCACCTACTTGCAAAACATAGGTTAATGACATAATTTTATCATGTTTGGGCAGTGTAAAATGGGCTGACGGCATAACTTTGTACAATTAGGTGTAAACACCAAACATCCACTAAGACAATATGGTATATATTTATACTATCAGACCTGACAGACAGTGCCTTAAGTTTTTCCCATTGATGTGAGTCATACCATTTAATAGAATTCTAAATCCTGCTTAGCTATATCCTCAAGGTTTGCTATGCAGAAGTGAGTGTGTAATGGTAATATTAATAACCTTTTAACACACGGCAGACTCTTCAATTTTCAAATCCAATTTATTATGGTCAGAGACATGTAAAAAGAATTTTACTTAAAAATGGATATCATTTAGCTGTACTTATCCACCAAAATTGCTCCCACCCTTCCCCACTGAAAAAAGAGCAGCCAAGTGAGTATACTGAATATCTGCATATTTGAAGCAATATCTTCTGTTGAATAGTCATGCTAGTATCCCTTTACAACATTTTCAAAAGGCTACTTGTATCATCAATCATTAGTAAAGGCTGCAATTTCTGAATGCAATAAATGGAAGTACCTTGATCTTTGTTGGAGTACTAGGCTTAAGTGTCATTGGGTTCGGAAAACTAAACCTAGGCCTTTTATCCAGAGGCTTTAGTATTTGAAAGGAACACATAAGGGTTTCATCAACAGTCATCATTGCACCAGCATTGTCGAACTCTCCACAGTAATTAGGGGCTGAAAATATAGTTACTAGTTGCCTATTTGCGAAGAATTCATATCCGTCTTCCACAACCTGTTAGATGAAATATAATTAGCAGGTTATACACCTAAACTATGGTTGGAATTGCACATTTAAGTATAGAGAGCATATGGAACCTGGTGGGCTCTGCAAATCAAATCAAGATCATGCTTTCGAAGAAATTCTGTCACCCTGTCAGAGCCAAAAGTATAGGAAACTCCTCTTTCATTCGGTCCCCAGCCATGAATGTCTTTACTAGGATCCGACCAGAGGAGGTCACAGAGCAGACCAGTTTCAGGGACTTCAGTAGGGCGTGGTAGACTGCGTATCTGATTTAAATTGTGCAAGTCAGGAGAGAGCCCACCATGCATACAGATTATCTTTTCGTCAATGAGAGCAGCCACAGGCAAGCAGTTGAAACAATCTGTGAATATTTTCCACAGCCTGACATTGAATCTCCGTTTACATTCATCATAAAATCCATAGATACGGTTAATAGATGCACATTCATGGTTGCCCCTCAGAAGGAAAAAGTTTTCAGGATATTTTATTTTAAATGCAAGAAGGAGGCATATGGTCTCCAGACTCTGCTTCCCACGATCCACATAGTCCCCAAGGAACAAGTAATTGGACTGTGGAGGCAGTCCCCCGTATTCGAAAAGTCTCAGAAGGTCAGGATATTGACCATGAACATCTCCTAGTACATAGTAAAATTATTCACAAAATTATCTCTGGAAAAACATTTGAACAGAAATTTATATATGCATGAATGATTCCTGCCATACTTCCTAAAAAAACATTATTAGAACGCTAAAGGAACTCCAACCCTTACACTTCATATAGGATGCTAGAATCCACCAAGACATTCCAGCAAAAATATCAGTAATAATATTATTAACCATTGAGTAAAACTACCTTAGATTCTAATTATTTCCCACAAATCAATCTAAGAAATTCAGATTTAGATTTATGCATTCTTCAAACAGATAAAACTACATATTAAAGGTATTCCGGACCAATGCTATTGGGGGTACCTTTACACACTAAGCAATGACAAAATGTTCTAAACATTGTGTATTTGGTCCAAGAAACTTCAAACAATTTGAGATTTCATTACATATTTTCTTGATGTAGCCAAAGTTATCTAGACCTTCCTTTTATTTCTAAATATTAAACAAAAACTATATTACACTTAACAGAATAATAGTATTAGGATACATTTAACACACTGGAATCTTGTTTGCTGTTACTAAAAAAAAAATGGAGTTTCATGTTATTCTCATTGTAATTTTTCTAAAGTACAAGGAGCTTGCAGTGATTTATTTTTGGATTTATGAGACAGATTTTCTGACTATCTTAACTCTTTAGCAGCTTAGTGATTATGAGGTGAAAAACACGAAAAATTCTTCCACAAAACTCAAAATTAGAAAAAAAAAAATGCAGAGTGAATCCACCTAGGCATAGAAGTCGTGGATCAGACAGAACTCATTCAGAGTAAAATCACTCAATTTCACCTCACCCACTAAACCAATCCCTAATTAGAGTACGAGATATTCAGATTTTGAGTTGACATACAAGAAAATAACAAAACATGGAGCAAAAGTGCAAGCAGAGTACGTAGAAATAGTAAAGGAAATTGTAAGGAATATGATAAACAACTAAAGTAACTATAAA
Source organism: Sindora glabra (assembly GCA_020226215.1). Classification (NCBI taxonomy): domain Eukaryota; kingdom Viridiplantae; phylum Streptophyta; class Magnoliopsida; order Fabales; family Fabaceae; genus Sindora; species Sindora glabra. The sequence goes on along the minus strand of CM035232.1, from coordinate 51,370,007 downwards.
ACATCATCTTCTATTTAAGATTTTTGGGGCCAAAACTGCAGGCAAAATAATTGTCTACAATGATTTTGGCTAATTTTAGTAGTAGATTAGTCAGTTTTCCTTCAAACAAACAAAAAAACAACTGCTAGCCAAAATATATAATGTAAATCCAATACAGCTTGAATGATTTTGATAGGGATATCATGACAAGCGAGAATATAATTGGAGCTACATTCTATACAATCCTAACCATTTGCCAGAACACTACTTGCATATCTCCTAATTTGATGCTAAGCAAGATTAACTTAATTGCATGCACACACAAATGAATCTCTAGAATATTCCAAGTTCCTGAAAAACCATTTATCAGTGTATTTTAATATAAAAATGCTGCATCAAATTTTCAGATGTCATTCACTTTAAGGTATCTTCTGAAGATAATTGAGCATATAGGTTTCAACAATGTATCAGACACAAACAGAGATGATACCCCTTTTTTTATCGAAAACATCTTTTTTAGGAATATCCTCATTTACTTCTTATACAATTATATAACATATCAAGGTAACAGGAAATGTTCTACCTATTCAATATTAAATGAGGGGAATGTAGTGGAAATCAACATCCTCTTTGACTCTATTTCAAAAAGGAAGTTGTTTGCCTCCACTACCATGGCATTAAGCAATATTTTTTGTAATCACAAGGCATATAAGTGACATGACATTCCTTTATTTATATACAAGTAATGAGATTTTCTTAAGAAAATGTATTCAAACAAAACAAATAGAGCCTAAATGAAAAACATGTACAGCATAGTAGCAATATACTTGATTTCCATCTCAAGCTGCATGAGCATAAGAAACACTCAGGGTCAATCTATTGCTAATATAAAGACCCCACACAGCTGACATATATGAAAAAATTGGGTTATTCCTTGACAGTACCAACCTACAAGGGGATGAACAATAAGCCAACATGCAATGGAAATGCAATTCATTGGGGAAAAAGACTCAAATTGCACAAACCATTTTTTCAAGTCACCTTTTTATTGGTTAGAATGAATTGTATTCATGAAGAACTTCAAAGAAATATTTGCATTCCAGAATGGAAGTCATACTACTGTTGTATAACACTTCCTATCATAAGAAATTATCTAAAAGAGCATATCCTCGAGCCATATCCCATCAGAAGTTTTGCTAAATAAAAGTATCAGGGAAGACAATTTTAACTCTAGACAGCATTGATATCAGTATAGTAAGCTGTCCGAAGATGGAATTGAAGAAAGTCAAAAAGAGTCTTGAGTGTAACATATGCAACCATATAAAAGTAACTAATGACTAATCTATTACAGATATTAGCAAACAACCCAGAAAGAAGATATCAAGAACAAAATTGTTCAATTCGTACTTATCACTGAACTTTTTTTTTTTTGGTGGAGGTAGGGGGTTGCCTTCTTCCCCTTCTATGATGTAAATTGAAATATTAAAATACATCCACAGGATCTAAGTAAAGCATTGCATTCCAAGTAAAAACCAGAAGTCAAACCCAAAAGGTTCTTCTAGTTAGAATAAACATATTACTCTAAACCCACTACAGTATCCCAACAACCAAGTTTAGCCAAGCCAAAACCATAAGCATATTTATTATTGAATTGGAAATCGAACAATTAATTAATAAACTTCTAGCATACCAAACCCAGAAAGCTTTCCCATTCCTGCAACTTGATCGCCATTTCAATACAATAATAATGAATTACTTACCCTTTTCTAGTACGCATACAAATTGTGGACCATGTTGATCCTGATGAATATAAATATGTAACCTAACTAGCTTCAATGTCCGACATAATAACAATTAAAAGTTAAACAAACAATCCAATCAGAATCCAGAGAGAAACGAGAGCCTATATAATCAAATTCAGTTAAAAGAACTGGTAACAGAGAAAAATAGAAGACGGATTACATAAATTTATACCACAAATCTTAATTGGTGCCTCAAGTTCCAAAAGATTGGGTTGACTCAAGAAAATATCTTTGGAAACAACACAAAGTTGCCTGATTTCTGCCTCTGAAAGCTGCACCTGCTTCCCAGGTCTCCCTCTAACTTCAAGCAGCCTATAAATTATACCATCCAGAACCCTTCGTTCCATACCAAAACTCCAAACTTTCTCCTCAATTTCCCTCACCCAGGAAAGAACAAAGCAAGGGGAGGGAAGAGAAAAAAAGGAAGGCTGAGAAGAATAAAGAATACTTCTTTGAGCTTCTTGGGTCTGAAACCAAATAGACACAAAATTCAAAGCAAAGAACACGGCTTTGAGCTTCTTGGGTATTTGAATAAAAGCATCAATCCCTTTGAAAACAAAAAGACACAAAATTCAGAACCAAATAAGAGATGACTTTTTTTGGGCAGAATCTTTTGTGGGTACAGGGGTAACTTTAAGTTAACATATAGCTTTAGAAACGAATGGTGGCAGATGAATGGGAAAGCAAGAATATATTCTGTAAAAGGGCAGTGAAGTAGAAGAAGAATTCAAAGACAAAAGAAACAGTGTCATTTCAATTGAAACGAAGGGAAAGGAAAGGAGAGAGAATATGTGAAAATATCAAGTTTTTGGGAAAGTGGAGAAGTATGGCTTAGTGGTGAGTGGTGTGGTGGTGTGAGTGTTGAGTGCGGACCCCGGAACTCGGAAACTTGGAAAGATGGATTATTGGCATTTGGAGCTGAAGATGATTACGCGTTTTGAAACAGAGGCGCCAAGATGCACCGTTACCAATGGGCAACGAATTGGGAAGGCAACAAACCAACATAGCGTTTGGAGACCACACTTCGTTGCTATCTGTGGACTCTGGGACCTATCTTTGGCTTGATCTCTTGTTCCTCTAGTTATCTACTTTTGTTTTCTTTTATTTGTGTTGCTTGCTAAGTTTGTGTCCGTATGATGTGATAAAAGATAAGTTACTAAATGAGATTATCAAATGATAATAATTTAATAATTGTATTAAATAATTTATATTTTATTATACCATTTAGGTACTATACCTCTAACGTAATTTAGAATTCCTCTTTCTTTGTTTATTCTCTTAACTTATTTCTTGTCCTATTTTAATATCAGGACTTTTTATATTGTTTTTGTTTTTTAATAAGTTCAATTTTATAACATCAAAATGATTTATTTGTGAACATATAATGAAAAGTTATACTAAATTTCAGTAATAAAGTAAAGCTAGAAATATAAAAGGGTTATTTAGGATATTAATTTAATTTTATTGAGCATCTTTATAAAAAATTTGGATCATTAATGATTTCCATTTTATCATATAACTTTTATTTGAGTCACATTCATCCCTTGATTTTAAACTTTTATGCATGTGTTAACTCCTAACCTAACTCTATTAAAAGTTTTTAACATAAATAGCCGTTCACAAGTTAGAAACCTGCTCTCAATTCCAAGAATCACTCACTTATAACATTAGAATTGATAATTTGAAAAATATGATAGAAAATAATATTGAAATTTTAATAGAGTAAAGTTAAAAATATTTTCCTAGAAGAGTTATTTGGGATTTTAATTTAATTTTATTCAGCATCTTTATAAAAAATTTGAGTCATTCTCATCTTACAATGACATGTAAAAAAAGAAAAAAATTGGTTAAGATACACCTTCAATTCTCCAACTATTAAAATGATTCAAATTTTACGATTTAACTTTTATTTGAGTAAATTTCATCACATAATTTTAAACTTTTATGCAAATGTTAACTTCTAACCTTATTCTACTAAATTTTTTTTAGCAGAACTAGCCCATGTAGCAGCAACTTAAACATCTTACCCGGGAAGAATGTGCTTCGCATTAAAAAAATAACTGCGCCACAACTACAGAATATAATTGCATGTCAAGCATTTATAAAAATTAAATCAATTTTTAATTAAAATCTAAATAAACATCATTATATATCAATTTTAACATCAATTATATAATTGATATAAAAATCTACAACAACACTGATCCATATAATCAAAAAATCATCGTCATTTTTTTAGGAAAAGTATAATATGGTAAGACATCACTTATTAATATAAAAATGTTGGTAATTACCAAAAACCAATTGTTAAATTGCTATATTAAATGCTAGTGTTTGTTAAAATCCAACATTTAATGTATTATATATCATATCAATTTCATTAAATAACCAACTTGATATGAGTTAACCCTCTCCAGAACCTTTGTTCCCTTACATACACCTCTTTATAAAGAAAAAATGCATAAACACATCACAATTTGATAGTTGCATCAATCACAAATATTTTAATGGTGACAATGTAATCACTACTATTACAAAACTTGCAACTCTACATTGGTAGATAGACATTAGTAAAAAGCAAAACTAATATCTATATTAATATAGTAACATTTTTTAAATTATTAAAACTAGCATGATGATAATTAGTAAATACAACCAATATTTATTTCCATGTGATAGCATTTTTGAAATTCTTAGAAACTTAAAACAATAATTTTTTACTTAATTAAGATCATAATGTATGATATTTGAAGGTTGTTGGGAAGATGATTTTAAAATTAACCAACATCTTATTTTAAAGTGGTAGTATTTTTGAAATTATTAAAAAACTTAAGACAATATATTTTTACTTTACCAATATTATAATGTATGACATTTGAAGATTACTTAGAGAAAATATAAGATATTGATTTTAGAATTAATTGATGTTTATTTAGATGCGGTTACATTTTTGAAATTATTAAAAAATTTAAGATCTTAATTTTTTAATTAACCTATGTCATAATTTATGGCATTTGAAGGTTATTAAAAAAATGAGAAAAATCTAAGATATTGATTTTTGAATTAGCTAATATCTATTTGGATGCAATGGTATTTTTAAAATTATTAGGAAACTTAAAATATTTAAACATGGTGGCATTTTTTAAATTATTAGAAAACTTAAGATATTGACTTTTTACTTAACCAATGTTAAAATGTATAGCATTTAAAGGTTGCTAGAAAAATGAGAAAATTTAATATATTAATTTTAAAATTAACCAATATATAGAGATATTGCAAAATATTAGTAAGAACCTTAGATAGGATGATATTTTAGAATTATAAATAAAGCACATCTTTTTTTTTTCTCATTATCACTCTCTTTATTAGTTATTTTCAAGCTCAATCCCCTTCTTCATCTCGCTCCCTCTACTAAACCCTAAATGTTCTTTCATCCTTCATTATATGTTAGTAAGCTATTAATACTCCTTGAACTAATACTAAGCATAAAGCAAATACATTAATATTTCAAGTTACTAGTTCAAAGCATAAAATGTGTCTTTCTTGCTTTAATTTCTCAAATATTCTTTTTTCCATTTTTTGATTTTTTTTGCATGTATTTTTTAAGAGAATTTTATTTATGTTTTCTTTATATAACTTCTAAGGTTATATTTGATTGTTAGATGTTTATTATATATTTAAAAAAATATTTTAATTAAGACTAAAACCATCCAAATATAACTATGTATAGAGAAAAAAATATAAAAATTCTATGAAGATGACCATTTTTTGCAATTTCAAAAAAGGCAAAATGCATTTTGACTTTGTAGATGGATAGATCTGGAAAATTCACATAAAATTACTATAAAATTTATCCTAAATGAACAATCAAGTGTAAAGTTATGACCTTTCTAAATTTTTATTTTAAAATACATGTTTTTTTATAAGATGTTGAGTTTATTCAATTTTAACCATAAATATTCAAGTAGGGTAACTAAAACTCATGATAAAAAAATTAGGCAAGCATTTTACATTGGGTTTTACTAAAAATTGATGTGAAAAAATATTTTGAAAAGAAGAGATATCGATTTTTAGTAAAAAAAGTGATATGATTACCATTTTTCATATTGGTTATATAACTAATATCATCGCAATGAATATATAGTGATGCTCAATAAGACATGAGTTGAAAATCAATGTATAAGCTATTAAATACCTTATGTCAAAAAGTTATTCTGTAGTAGTGTACCTTTAAATTGTCCTACATATTTTTCTATCAAAGAATCTTCTATCTTTGTCCCTTCATAATGATTATTTCTCATGTAAAACCTGCATTAAAATGGTAGACAATAAAATAAGAACAATTAAGCAAATAAAAACTAGTAAGCAATTTTTATATATGTATGTATAGCTTAAAAGTGAGAACATTAATACCTTTAAAGTATATTAGGAATTTTCTTTGGAATTATCATTAATCCATATCCACTCACCATAATCTTTTTACATATAAAACTCTTCCAAATTGCTTTCAAGATTAATCAGAGGTAGTCCTAATGAGAAAGGAAGTGTCTCTTCAATGCCAATGGCTTTGTATTCTTTATCCTTATTATTGACAATCTATTTCATCACTTGAATAATTTAAATCACTTCTTATTAGCTAGGTCTATCACATAAAAATCTTATCTTGTTTAGGATATCGTTATGAATGATTCTCTCTTGTAACCTTCCTTATTAAGATCTGCCAATTTTGACATAGTTGAGTTTTTGTATATCCTTAATGACCCTATAATATGATATCTTCACATATACAAGGTTTTTATCTTTAGTACTAGAGATATGTATTGCTTGAGTCATCAGATTAACCCACTATTTTGTATAGTACTATTCTCATCTTGCCCTATTATGTAAAAAAAGTATCCATTGATGTCATATTTATGATAAGATACAAT